>VDFB02016666.1:0-117762 GCA_007258455.2 Sequoia sempervirens | reverse complement strand
CTATTTCAATAATTTAATTTTAAGATAGTGAAGTTCAAAATACCATACGGGACTAAATAATTTTTCATGGATTAGGACTAGAGAAAAAGAAGGTTTTATAGAGGACGGATTTTTTTGATGTAGATATGTTCCAAATAAAAAAATTTCAAGAAGAATTGGAAAATATTTTTAGGCATCCAATTTTAATGATAACTTAAGGAGAGTCCTAAAGAATTTTAAAAACAAGTAGTATAATGTTCAATGACGCCTTTGCTAAAGACTAGTTATAGTGAATAAAATACAAGTATTTGAAGGTGTAGTTTACAATTGTCAAGAGTTCAAAGGTGGGCATCGTGAAAAGGAAATAAGTGAAATCGACATCATGATAAAAGGAAGGACGAAATTTTAGAAGGCTAAGGTAGATGAAGAGGATTACCAAGAAAAGATGCTAAGAACTTGAATATTGTGACAACAAAGGGAACACAAGTACTTGAAGAAAAGAAAAATGAACTCGTGGGAATTATTACATAAAATCAATAAGGAAAAAATAAGTGAATATTAGCAACATGGAGGAACCAAATATTACCAGAATTAGAGATTATTAGGGTAGTGATGTAATGGTAAAGATGGGTGAGATGTTAAAATAGTATGTAGATGTATTCCCAAGAGGTTACAATGAGATGAAAGATTAGTTGGAAAGATGGTCTAATTAAGATAAATTGAGGCATGAAACTAGTAAAGCAACCTCACAGGACATCCAAAATTTTATTTCATGGTAAAAGAGGACATTGACAAGATGTTAACAGGCACGGATAACCTATACTACCAAAGAATCAAAATTGTTAAGTCCAATAGTGACTTCTACTAAGAAGGAGGGGAGGATTTAGGTTTTTGTTGAATACATAAATCTTTTTCCAACCCCATTTATTAAAAAAAATTAAAGTCATTGGAAGAGAGACAAATTTTTATCAATGGATCCTTAGGATACCATCAAGTGAAAATTGAAGATATAGACGATCTTGGAAGAAATGAATTTTAATGACAACACACAAATTCCTTTTACAAAATGATTCCTTTGGATTGAATAACAGTATTGTTGTGTTATTACATATTATCCTAGCAACATTGAAGGATTTTATGCACAAGTTCTTACAAGTATACCTTGTAATTGAATGGTATAGGCCACATGGATGACCATGTTTCATTATTGTGAGCAATGTTGGAGATGCATCAAAAAATACAAATATCATTAACCTTGAAGAAGTGTGTTTTTGGAACATAATTTGGGACATTATTGAGAAACATGATATGTAAAGAAGGTATGTTGGTATACCCAAGGAAGGGAGCAATAATAATTTAACTCAAAGAACAATGCAAAAATCATGGCACCAATTGAAGACTTGATAAATAAATTTGAATATATATTTTTTTAAGAGACAAAATAGGAGACCTTCGAGATGCAAAAGGGAGAGGCTAGAAATTGCCCCAAATTTATTATTCATGGATTTAATGAAGATATTTTGAACATACACATTGATACCTTAATAAAGAAAATTTACATTATGTTTGTACAACCAAGAGAATGGAAAATAAATCATCTTATTTATTTTGCAAGTAGAAATTTATCACAAGCAAAGCATAAGTACACAATGATAGAAAGAGAAGAATTAGGGATGATAAATTATCTATAGAAATAAAAACATCTTTTAGTGATGGACTTTTTCTTCTATATTTCCAATGAGGTGTTGAAATTTCTAGATAATAGACTAATTTTCCATGGATGTACCTATTGATGGTTGATACTATTTCAATAATTTCATTTTAAGGTATGGTGAAGTTTTGAAACACCATGTGGGATTAGATCATGTTTCACAAATTAGGACTAGAGAGAAAGAGGGGTATATAGAGATGGATTTCCCAATGTAGATATTCTCCAAATAAAATTTGTTCAAGGAGAATAAGCAAAGATCCATACATTTTTAACAAATTGAAGTTTATTATAAGACTACATAACTCTACAAAAGAAAAAACTAGAGGTGAAATGTAATAGCCAACCCCCAAATGTATTTTGTTGTTATTTCTGATTTTTTTTCCAACTGTTGTACATTAGGTTTTGAGTTTGTTTCTCGATGTGTCCATCTTACTAGTTGAGTTTGGTTTGACAGATTATTTTGCATTGTTCTCATATATTATTCATGTTTTGATATTGTAATAAGAATATTAAACATTGACATGGAATGGAAGAAGTACACACTAACTAGGATTGATTCAAAGCTCTTAATAAACTAATTTTTAATAACAGTAATATGACAGTCCTTCAAATACAATTTCAGACTTAGAAAACTACTTTCAGACCTGTTAATGAAGCATATAGCAACAATTCTTGAACTCCCACTTGCAGTGCTTCCTCCAAGGAAAGGAACCTTCAAAACCCTACTACAAAATCTTATAACTCACTCTCAAGTAGGCCAACCTGGAAAGGAGTATATTACGTAAACATGAAACTCCAAGAATGACACAAAATGCTCCAAGATCTGACCCTTTACTCATTACTTCCCCACATCAAGGAACAACTGTAACAAACCCCACAATCAAGCAACCATAGCCAATGAAGCAACAAGCTATAAACTGTGTTTTTTCACCAGTAAAGGGCACCCGTGGAAAAAGTTTGATCTGCTTTATTAAATCAACAACTCCACTAAAAAATATCTTCTTGGGATTGAAAGAAACACCTTGGGGAGAGTCAAACAATGATTTAATACCTAGAACAAATTTCCAAGCCTTCACAGAGATATGAATAAAAAAGTGAAATCTGGTCTAGTATATCAAAGCCTAGAAATAAAAATTAACCACACCAAAACTGATATAAATTTTCTCTTCCAACCTTTGTTCTCAGATGCACTCAAAATATGCATAAGAAAGGTTCTCAAACTTCTCAAAACTTCATCAAAATACATCAAACTAAGCACAAATGAAGCCTCTAAATGAGACCTCCAGAAACCCCCTTGATGTTGTCTTTCAAACATGAAGAGAGTGTAATCTACAGAGGTTTTTGTCCCTGCAAACCCTTGATTTCCTCAAAGCCAAGCTCCAAGAGAAATTCTCAACAAAACAATTTCCAAAGCACCCATAATGTCCAAATGAACTTCAATTTGACCTTTAAAAGAAGAAAATCCCTAACCTTCCAGTGAAATCCACGCCTTGAGATAAATAGTCTTTTGATTTAATTTATTTCTTTTCAAACATTAGCTTTATTTAAATTTAACTCCATTTTCTTTTCTCCTAAGGTGTCCTTCAATAATGTGCATTATAAATTATTTTTGAAGCTCATTAAAATGACTTAAAGTCATTGTACTAGACGACATGGTACAAAATGGTCCCCTTCATGACCCTCAACAAATAAATATAAAATTACTTTATTAAAGCTCCTTTTCGAAACATTATTCAAATATTTGAATGATTCAACCTTCGTAACCTTGTATCGACTAAATATGTGTTGCTGAGACCATCCTGGCCAGGTCTGACTAACCCTAATTGACTTACTATTTTTAGAAAGTCCTAAAATAGTAAATTGTGCCCTAAAGCTTGAGCTGGAGAGAAACTGAGACGCTCGAGATGGCTCACCAAAGACCGAAGCATCGTACTAGACCCCCTACTAAAAATAGCACTTACTAAAAATAGTAAGTGTATCGAAAACAACCCCAACTGAAAGAGGATGTCGTAAAATGGGGATATTATAGTCCACCCTTCCCAAAGATTGCTTATCCTCAAGTAATACCAGTAAGCCTTGCAATTCACTTCCAAATCCATACTGAAACCAGAAATGATCCCTGGGTCCCAAATAATTCTAGGAGGTTTGTAGCTCCAACTGCTCAAATCCCTGCCCTACGATGCACCAACACTTGAGGTTTCCTGGAGGTCACCTATAAGAAGAGTGATAAAATTCCACCAAAACTCAACCCACTCCTCAAGAATATGTCCCTCAAGGAAACCAAGCTGAAGTGCCACAAGAGTAAGCTCAGGAAAAACCACACTAGCTCTCTCATCCCAAACGGTCGATGCACTTGAACTCAATGTGATTCATGGGTTCCAAGTGAGTCTCAAAAAAATGACACCATGTTGAAGTTGTGTCACACTAATCATAACAAACTGACCAATGTCACCAAATTTCACCCTCCTATCTAGGACCTCCAATGAATTAAAACCATCAAGGCACATACTAACAACCCTGAAAGGACTGTTGTCGTTGTCATGGAATATATCTTACCAAGGCAACTCAGAGAAGTCAACATCAATAAACTCGCTTCCAATCACAATCCTGATCTCCATGAAAATCACCCTGCTCAACCATATGTAATTAACCCCAACATGACTCCACATGATAACTAAAATGTGAAACAAGTCATCCACTGCTACAACTCTGAAATCAACCAACCAAGAAGACCCTATGCCAATGCAAGTTGTAATCATAACATCAACACTCAACCTCCAAGTGTCAAAAGAATGGTTCCAAGCACACCAACACACCCAATCCACTACAATAATACATATCATTTCCATGAAGTAATTGTAGTGAGTGTCATTCACCAAAGAGGAAACTAAGAATAGGTAGACTGTGTGCGAAAGAACACTCATAACCAATTGTCCCAAACCCTGCCCAAACCCTAAATCAATCTGCTCACTAAAATGTGACATCACATCTGAGAGAAAATATAGGCAGTGATAATCAAACTCAAATCCCACTGGAAAGAGTGGAGAGATGTGTATGAAGGTATCAACAAAGTCATCTCCTGGAATCAAATCATCTTTGCCATCCAAACTCAACCCAAAATTACTCAACTATTGGACTTAAGATAACATCCAACACATTTTCAAATCCAAATCTGTAATCATATGCAAGCTGATCGGAGAGTAGGCAGCGGTACTAATGCAAGTACTTGACCCACTACTGCAATCCTAAATCGTCTCATGTTGGAAGTCCGCACCTAGGTACCAAAACTTACTATTTTCACCCAAAGCCATGCCACTACTAGGGGCAATCCCATCATCCAACTCAAAAAGTGGATTGTCATATACCATTTCAGCATCAACCTCAAACAAAGGGTTATCAATTAATACTAGATTATTCCCAACTCCCAATTCCAACCAATCCTCTTGCTGATTTGCCCTCTTGTTTTCATATTTTCTTGGACAATGAGCAAGGTCATACTCCTCCTAGATGTGATCAAGCTCCATCATTACTTGATTGATCTCCATTTCCCTTTCTTGTCTCTCTTTCTCCTTAACCCTTTGAGCCTCATAGAGCTGCTCATTAGCTTCAATAAGTGCCTCTTGGACACTTTTAAAAGCAAGCTTGGTGGAATTCAACTCGATAGTGAGCTCATTAACCTCATCCCTTAACTGCTTAGACCGAGACAAGGTTTCTTCTGCAAACTTGGTTGCTAAATCTCTATCATGCATCATGTGTAAGTAAGTTGTTTTAAATTCTTCCATAGAGCACTTCAATGTATGTAAATCAGAAAATGAGATATTTAGCTCACTTTGACCCTTAGTAGCATTTTGAAATAAATTTTGCACTTGTGTGTGTTTTTTGTCCAAACAAGATAAAATGTGCACCTCATTTCTAGTTGAAACCAAGAGTTGTCTTTTCCAATCATGATCAAGCAAAAATGATGAACTGTTGTTTTGTGGCATGCCAAAATCAGATCTTTCATACTTACTATCAAAGTCTCTATCGTTGTCCCAAATTACTTGAGCCTCTCCATTTTCTTTCTCAAAAGTAGATTATGAATCCCAAACAACAAGGCTGCTAGTTCCCTAATTAAGTCCAACTTCTTGCATTGTGAAATCTGGTTTGATCTCTTGTTCATGAACAACTTCATCAATGTCATCTATGTTTTCTTCCTTGCATAAATGTGGAGCTGAAGTAAGGATAGCACTATAGTCAAAAGGAGATTCATCCCATTCAGGTCCTTTGTCATACTTACAAGCCAACACACCTATTTCCCAAAGCACTTGGGTCTCTTCCCTTTCATTCCTAGTAATGAAATGTGAATCCAAATCAACCAAGCTACAAGGTCTAAGCTCAAAATCAGCAACCTACCAAGAGAAATCTGATTGCCATTCAAGATTAGAAACATCTCTTTCAAAACCCACCCCTATGCAAGTCTCTCGGGATGAAGTAAGAACATCATTACCAGCCAAATTAATTTCATCCCAATGTGGATCCCCATCATACTTAGGTGCCATCACATCCGGATCCCAAGTGAAGAAATGTTGATCACTTTGTTTAGTAGGTAAGTGTTCTTTTTGCTCCTCATAAGTAGTTGCCTTTTTGAATAAGTCACTCTCCATCACATTATCACTGGAGTTGTCATAATCATCTCTCTCCCTAGACTTTTTTTTTAGATCAAGCCCAAAACCACCTAAGTCATCATCAATGAAGAAGAAAGAATGAACATCAAAGGTTAATTTGGAAACATCATCATTTGTTATTTCTCTGTGCCCATCATCCAAAGGTGCCTTAGTGAACTCATCATCAATATTTGCTCCACTGTAAACATCAAGGTAGCCATTAGTCTTAGAGTCATCATTGGATAAATCTAAACTAGGATCCAAGGTGTCCATTGTGTCCTTTCCCTCATGCAAAACCTTATCCACAGTAATTGCATGCATGATCCAAGAGTCATCCTGAGCCTATGTCTCACTTTCATCAAGATTCAAAGAAACCACTTCATCTGGTTTTTCTATTGTAAACTTCTCTTCAACCACTTGCTCTTTATTGAAAGCATGGGAACTTAACTCTGCCACCTCCTTGGAAAGTAGTTTTGGTTCCTTCTCACCAAACCTCTCTATGAGTCTCTCGGTGAACTCAGTATACGATGTAATCTAAGTATGCTCCAATATGATCATATCATGGTACCACCACATATGTGCAACTCCATCAAGGTGCATAGCAACATATTTTATGGATTCATCTTCAGACATGGGGTTTTGATTGAAGTTTCCACCCTCTGAACCAATGCTCTCGCTGAAATCTCATTGGACCCATCGAAATAAGGTATGCTTTAATTCTTCCATCTTCCCTTCGTGAGTCACTATGGTGTCCTCAATTGCCCCTGTTGGGCATATGACTCATCCTGAGCTCTATGTAATTCCGTAGTGATATGTCATGTTGGAAATATGATATGCCACCAAAAAATGGTTGTCCCTCCAAAGAGGTAACCCCCCGCATCTATGGGGTGCCAAAAATTCACAAAATTGGTATTCCTCTCAGACTTATAGTTGACACCATCAATTCCCTCACTTACAAGTTGGCCTCTCATCTTGCTAAACTCATTTCTCCCTTGGTGGGAAAATCAAACTCCTTCATCAAGAACTCTTCTAATTTTGTTGACTTCATCAAAGATAAGAAATTAGATAATAACAACCTTCTTGTTAGCTTTGATGTTGTCTCTCTCTTCACCAAAGTCCCCATGCACGACTCGATTGATCTTATTAGACAAAAGGAAAATGATGAAATTGCCTCCTTAGTTGAGTTGTGTCTCAAATCCACCTTTTCTTTTCAAGGTGTTATTTTTGAGCAAGTTGATGGCGTGGCTATGGGCTCTCCTCTCTCTCCTATCATGGATAGCCTTTACATGGAGCATTTTGAAAGCATTTCCCTTCATTCTTTCCCTCTCCAAACTAAGTGGTGGAAGTGCTATGTTGATGATACAAACAAATGTTGGTCCCATCGTCGTGATAAGCTTGAAGAATTCCACTCCCATTTAAACAACATTTCCCCACACATCTCCTTTACCAAAGAGATTGAAGTTGATAATCAGCTTCCTTTCCTCGATGTCCTTCTCATCAAGAAAGAAGATGGGTCCTTATCTCGAATTGTGTTCTGTAAATCAACCCACACAGACTTGTACCTTCATTTGTCTTCCCACCATCACCCAAGCCAAAAAGTTGGAGTTCTCAAAAATTTGGTTTTTAGAGCTCTCACAATATGTGATGATGAGCACATTGACCAAGAGTTGGCCCACCTCACTCATGTTTTCTTTCTTAATGGCTATAGAAAGAGGCACATCAACGAGGCCATTAACCAAGCCAAAGCCAACCTTTCTCGCCATTCCAAGGCCCCCAATCCTCGCCCCCTTCCTTCTACCTCCCTTCCCTACATTGAGGGTGTCTCAAATAAAATTGCTAAGATCCTTCACAAAAAGGGTCTTTCCTACACTTTCAAACCTATCCGCACCATTAGGAATCACATCCCTTCCCCCTAAGACCCTTTTGACTCACTCCTCAACTTTGGTGTTTATAAAGTGAGTTGTTCATGCAACCTCCCTTACATCGAGGAAACAGGTCGTTCTATTAACACCAGAATCAAAGAACATGTGACTGACCTCAAACACGAGCATGTCATAAAATCTTCCCTTGTTGAGCACTCTACCAAGACTAAGCATCACATTGTCCTTAAAAACCCTCAAATCTTGTTCAAAGAGGACAACTTCTTCAAAAGAAAGCTCAAAGAGGCCATTGGAATCCTAAACCACCCCTCCAACCTCAACTGAGATGGAGGTTGGAATTTAAGTTTCTCTTGGAAACCCCTTTTGAACCACCTTCAAGACTCTCCTGCTTAGTGGTTTGTAGTTCTTGCCCCCCTCCCCTCCCCTTTTGTCTTCAATTTTGTCTTGTTCTAGCTCATCCCTTCTAGCCCCATCCCCCCTCTATACCCTTTCCTCTTTCTTGTTGCTCTTTGTTCGTCTTTGGTTACCTTGCTCCATTTTATCATTATTTCTTATCTCCCCCCTTCCTCTAGGGTTTTTTGGCCTCTGTGCATTTCTCTTCCTCTTTAAGATTTTATTTCCTTTTGTCTTTTTTTCCTTCTTATCTTTGTGGGTCTCTTGTGCTCTCTCCTTTTCCTTCGTCCCTCTTCCTCGTTCTTCTTCTTGCACCCCTCCTTCTGGTTGTGGGCCCTCTTCTCCTTGATTTTCTTGCTTCGTTTTAGTATTTTATTTTTAATCCTTAGTTCTTGGTTTGTTTTTTTGAAAGTTTTTTTGGAATTTTATCTCCTTTTTCTCCTCTTGGTTCTTTTTTAGAATTTTTCTCTCTTTATAGTGTTTAATTTTATTGTGTTGCATTTAATTTTCAATCTCCAGTGGTTTAGTTCTCTTTATTTTTTGTTTCTTTTGCATTTACTCTTGAGTTAAGCATCAATAATGTAAAATAATGTTAACCAAAACATTATTACATTATTGTTTTTATTTTATGTTTTATTATGTTTTTTTGTTTTGTATTCTTAGGCTTATTGTTAGCTTTTTCTCAATTTCTATATTAGTGTCCCTCTTTTTCCTCTATCTTGTGTTTTTTAATGGTTGTCGTGTTATTTATTTTATTTCTCTAATAATTTCGTATTTCTTACTTTCAATTTCTTTTGCATCTATTATAGCATTAATTATATTGTATTATTTTGTACTAATTAATTTGTATTATATAGCATCAAATATAGCATTAATACAATATATTGTTTGTCCTAATACCATATTGTTTGTTTTCCATTATTTATTTGATATTGTGTTTTACATTACAATTTAATTTTTTACAATATAATTTATTTTACTATTATTCCAAAATATTTTTATTTATTTTGCATTAGCATATTACATTGCATCAAATGTTTCATTAATTATAGTATAATTTATTGCATTTTCTATTATATTCCCTAAATATATTTTTGTAATTTATAGCATTAAATTTTTATTGTATTATCTTGTTTTTTCCTTTCTATTGTATTGTCCTATTACTACTTTGGTTGTTTTCCATTTTTTCTTTGTTATTGTTTTACTTTTTATTATTTGGTGATTGTTAAGTTTTTGGAATTCTTCTTTTTTGTCTATTATTACAATATAATACATTTTACTACATTGTAATAATTTGCATTTATTGGTTCACATTATTTTTTATACCAAAATATTTTTACTTATATTGTCTTAGTTTTTTTTTTGCATCTTCCTTGCATCATTGTTGTATCATTTTCGGTGTAATTTTTTGCATTTCCTTTATATGATAGTGCTTTGCATTATCTATTATATTGTTTTTTAAGATAATTTTATATCTAATATATGGTGGTAATTAAGATATTGAAACTTAATTATCTATTATTACAATATATTAGATATGGCATTATCTTTGTAATTCATTTCTTTAATTTTTTTTATTTTTTTTTGTTAATAGTGTAGTTCTCTTATTTTAATTTATTGCAATTTGGTAATATTGATGTAAAGTTAGTTTTCTTTTGGTATCTATTTTGAGTTTTTTCTAGTCTTTATATTGTCTTTCTTTTAATTCCTTTTTTGATCTTTAGTTTTGTAATTTTTGGTTTTTTGGTCCCTCTATCCCTTCCTCTCTTCCCCCTAAACTTTTAATATACCTAAGTCTGTTGATTCATTTTTTCACTCTTCTCTCTATCTGCATTGCATCCTGATGATGGATCATGAAGTATGATACGAAACGTTGATGTAAAAAACTGATACAGTCTCAATCTAGAAGTCTTATTACAATACTATCATGGACTGTGAAAACTTCATGCTTTTAACCAATCCTTTTTAAATTGTTCTCGTTGTTCAACTAAAGTGAGTTCTACTATTGCTTCTATTCTTGATAGAGAGTTTGGCATACGGGGTCTCGCCATGGCTCCATTCTGTCGATTATTCACTCTATTTTTTCCAACTCTGTTACCCTATTCCATTTTGTCCATTCTTTGTATTAGCTCTATCTTGTTCCCAGACCAAAGCTTCTAAGAGTTGCATCATACGATCATCCATGTTTTCTTGGTACCTGCTTTCACGGTCATTCATGCTGGTTGGCAGGATGGTTAGAGCTCTGATACTACTATAATAGCCATCCCCCAAATGTATTATGTTGTTATTTCTGATTTTTTCCAACTGTTGTACGTTAGGTTCTGAGTTTGTTTCCCAATGTGTCCATCTTGCTAGTTGAGTTTGGTTTGACAAATTCGTTTGCAATTGTTCTCATATATTATTCATGTTTTTCTATTGCAATAAGAATATAGAACATTGACATGGAATGGAAGTAGTACACACTAACTAGGATTGATTCAAAGATCTTAATAAACTGATTTTTAATAACAGTAATATGACAGTCCTTTAAATGCAATTTCAGACTGAGAAAACTACTTTCAAACCTGTTAATGAAGCATATAGTAGCAATTCTTGAACTCCCACTTGCAGCGCTTCCTCCAAGGAAAGGGACCTTCAAAACCCTGCGGCAAAATCTGATAACTCACTCTCAAGTAGGCCAACCCGGCAAGGAGTATATTACACAAACATGAAACTCCAAGAATGACACACAATGCTCCAAGCCCTGGCCCTTTACTCCTTACTTCCCCACGTCAAGGAACAACTGTAACAGACCCCACAATCAAGCATCCATAGCCAATGAAGCAGCAAGCTATAAACTGTGTTTTTTCACCAGCAAAGGGCGCCCTGGAAAAAGTTCGATTTGCTTTATTAAATCAACACTCCACCAAAAAATACCTTCTTGGGCTTGAAAGAGACGCCTTGGGGACAGTCAAACAATGATTCAATACCCAGAACAAATTTCCAAGCTTTCACAGAGATATGAATAAAAAGGTGAAAGCTGGTCCAGCCAGAAATAAAACTTAACCACACCAAAACTGATATAAATCTGCTCTTCCAACCTTTGTTCTCAGCTGCACTCGAAATCTACATAAGAAAGGTTCTCAAACTTCTCAAAACTTCATCAAAATACATCAAACTAAGCACAAATGAAGCCTCTAAATGAGACCTTCAGAAACCTTCTTGATGTTGTCTTTCAAATACGAAGAGAGTGTGATCTACAGAAGTTTTGTTCCTCCATTAATTAGCCAAGCTCCAAAATAAATTCTCGACAAAACAATTTCCAAAGCATCCATAATATCCAAATGAACTTCAATTTGACCTTTAAAAGGAAAAAATCCCTAATCTTCGTGAAATCCAATAGTCTTTTGATTTAATTTATTTCTTTTCAAACATTAGCTTTATTTAAATTTAACTCCATTTTCTTTTCTCCTAAGGCGTCCTTCAATAATGTGCATTATAAATTATTATTGAAGCTCATTAAAATGACTTAAAGTCATTGTACTAGCGCCATGGTACAAAATGGTCCCCTTCATGACCCTCAACAAATAAATATAAAGTTGCTTTATTAAAGCTCCTTTTCTAAACATTATTCAAATATTTGAATGATTCAACCTTAGTAACCTTGTATCGACTAAATATGTGTTGCTAAGACCATCTTGACCAAGTCCGGCTAACCCTAACTGACTTACTATTTTTAGAAAGTCCTAAAAATAATAAATTGTGCTCTAAAGCTTGAGCCAAAAAGAAATTGAGATGCTCAAGATGGCTCACCGAAGACTAAAGCATCGTACCGTACCGGACCCCCTACTAAAAATAGTAAGTGTATCGAAAACAACCCCAACTGAAAGAGGACATCGTAAAATGGTGACATTACATGAAATTGGTGTCATATCAATTAGTTTGAGGTCATTTATATACATTTGGAAGATGAAATATTGTGTTGGTGTGTTTCATTAAGGCATTGTTGGAGATCATTATGCAAGATCACAAATAATTTGTTGAGGGAGGTTTATGGTGGTTGAATTCATTGAAATCTAATGACATAAAAGTGTAATGCATGTTAATAGACAATAAATTTGAATCAATAAGATGAGGCATTGATGATATTGTCTAGTGAATAATTAATTTGAGAATTACCCTTATAATGTGGATAAATTTTACATGACATGTAATTATGGGAATTAATTACCTAATGAGACATGAAGTTACAATACCGAAAATGGGATTTTATTTCAATGACAATAACAAAGCCTATGTATTGAGAATATCATCAAAATGTTTGGGTGTTTGTTAAACTTAACTATTGATCGCAAATCACACTTTATCATCAAAATAGTATAGGTCTTGCTAAAAGAGTTTATGGTAGCACACCACAAGAGTTTATGTACTACCCATAAAATAAGGGGATGATAGAAGATATTTTTTTAAATAGGTCAAAGTATTGATTAATATTTGTAATATGAGGATAGATTGGGACAATAGAGTACCTACAATCTTGTGGACTTATCAAATAATATATAATTTAGTTGATGTAAAATCCATTCAACTTGGTGCATTAAATAGGGGTGATTATGACAGTCACATGGAAGACAAAGCTAAGCGATGGAGAATTGCAAACATCACAAATTGTTGTTCTAGAAAAATTAAAAAACACCTTGCAAAATAGAGTCAAGATGTGGAAAGATCAAGAATAAAAGCATGGTATGATAGGAATATCAAGAAAAAAAAAGTAAATATTGGATATTGAGTTTTGTTGTATGACTTGAGGTATTCAAAGCATATAAGGAAGTTAGATATCAAATGGATGGGACCCTATAGAATTGTTACAATTTTCTTGCAAGGGTTTGTAAACTTGAAAGTCTAAGGGTGGGCGTCATTTCACAAGGAAATCCAATTGAATTAATCTCAAGCCATATAGGTAATAGGTATAATGAAAGGGCATAAGGTATGGTTGTGACCTTATAGAAATCGTATTCAATTTATTTAGTCTTTTTTTTATGATGTTATAGGTTTTATTTGAGATTTTAGAAATTTGAAGCGAGGAGATTATATCCAATGCACAAATAGTGATTTAGTGTGAACAACGAGCATAAATTTATAAGTGCCAAGTGAGTGTTGGTGTTTGTAAACCTTTTTTGGCTACTTATTGAAGAATATTAGGAAATTAGTTGTATTTGGGATCTTGGTGATTAAAAAACAGCATGGAAATGAATTTAAGGAATGAAAGATCATATGTTAATGTGGATGGGAGATGAGAATATAGCAATGAAATAAAGAAATGGTGACATGGTTTAGTGATGAAGAATGAGGTGAAAGGAGAAAAGAAAAATCATGGAAAGATCAAAAGTGAATTATGACAAAGAAAATATGCTAAAAAGGACAATAATAGATGGATGATAATAATCAAGGAATGCTATACTAATATATGTAATAACATTTTAGAGGGTGAAGAGACAAAATATCCATTGTCAATTGTCATAAGGATGACAATCAACATTTAAATTGTATATGGTGATGATGTCATGGGGGTATGTTGGGTATTAATTAATGACACTAAAACCTATAAATATGGTATCAATGACTACAAATTATTACTTGGCATTTAAAGAGATTTTGTGAAAAGAGCTCTACAAATAGAAGGGTGAAAAGCAACTTCAAGGACCACAAGAAAAATTTGTGTGCAAAGTTGAAGAGCAGTCGGCAATTAGTGAAGAATTGTAGATAAGGTGTATGTACAACAAAAAAATTGTCACCTAAAAGAAGAAACATCACCAAGTAATGGAAATTAATTTATTTTGGCATATATCCCTAATGCAACGAGGGAGTTTGAAGATCTAAGAACTAGCGCAAATCGCTATAAGATAGAGGATGCAACCAAAAGAAAGCACCTACATTTAAGTTATTTCAAGATAAGGTTGATGAGTAGATTAAGGATGGAATTCTGTGATAAAAGCCATGATAAATAGACCAATTATTTTGGTTAAAGAATTTCCATTCTCTGGAAGGCTAGAGAATTTAATGAGATTTTGGTTGGGAAAAATGCTTAACAAGGTATTATAACTTGGAGAGAAAATTATTTTGGATAGTAATTTAATGGAAAAAGTGAAGGGTATGCTATATTGTGGAGAACATATTTATGGACGCCTAAGCTATTTTTAAGGAGGAAGCATGTGTGACAAGTAGCATGTCATAAAAGCTAGGAGAAATAAGTCCATTGATTCTATTGCAGTTTTAAGAACAAGGTTGGCAACACCATGTGGAATCAAAGAAGAAAACTCTTAAGGAAATTAATGGCATCAAAATAGTAATGACCATGGGCATACATGAAAGCAAAGAATTAACATGTACAACAATATAACATGTTGAAAGAGCATTAGATATATGTATGCATCAAATCAGAGTTGCAGAAACAAAGTATGGATTCATCAAAGACCAAAAAGAAAAAATGGAAATCCTCATTTGGATTGCTAGATGGTCATAAATGATACTAATTATTATCAATTTGCAAAAAAATGTGTATTTGACTTTTATATTGAGGACAAAACATGTTAAGGGGATATGTTAGGACATTATAAGTGTGGAGTATATGTGATTAATGGAGTGACTATCTAGTAACACTTATAAACAATGTTTAGATAGGATGGGCAAGTGGGTAAGTAATTAACTAGGTCAAAGGGATTAAATGGATAATAAATAACAATCAATTAAATTGGTAGGCCTTGTATGTAAAGGGCTTATCCATCCCTATAACAACTATATAGGATGCTATATAGAGAGACTTTCTTTGATTATGAAATATAAAAGAGATTGAGCATAAATAATTTCTATTGAATAGACAATGTAACAAGCCATAATGTCACAATGGGGAGAAGTTGTGGAATAGTTGTTTCCTTCAAATATATTGTTCCCTTACCTGAAATGTGTTTCCAACTTTTTTTAAATATATTTTCCAAGTATTTTGAAAATTGAAATAAATTGATCCAACACATATTTTGTGTTTATGTTTTTCAATGATGTTGTATATTGGACTTTCAGAAAACTTCACTCAAAAAACTATACTATTCAAAATAAACAGTAACAATCAAACATATAATTCATAGATAGTAATAAATTTATTCTGCATTATTGCCTAAGGCCATTAAAATTAAGATACATGAGTAAATAAATATGGATACAAATCATATTGCCTATAAATGCAATCATCAAATACAACATAAGGAACCACTGTTCCCTGATAATTATGATTTATAGATTTCAAAATTAAAAGTGCTAAAAATACTTATTCAGGTATGCTTAATTATTAGTTTCTAATCTATTTTGCGTTGAAAATGTAGTCCTCTCTTTTCTTTGATGAATGGTAAAGGTGGATTTTGAAAAGACCCAAACCTTTTGCATTTAAGGGCAGCAAAGATTTAACATTGATGCCCGTCAATTAATAGAAATTATAAACTAAGGACAAACAAAAGAGTCCATCAACACCAAAGCTGAAAACCAACACCCAGACACTAGACTACTAGCAAGAAAAAAGCAGAAAAGCACATTGCTGAGACAAATATCTGTGAATGGAACATACAGCCCTCGAAAAGACCATAAAACATTCAATTGCAGTTCTTGACAAGCTGCTTGAAGCTGTAAAGCTCCAGAATACCCTGGCTTCCCTTTACTACAATATTTGCTGACTGCTTGAAATGGATTTCCTTCCTATTCATTCTCCCTTTTTAAACTTCTGCCCCTAAATCCACTGATTTCTTGGAGTATATCATTGTTCTTATGGAAGAATGATCTCTAACTTGCTTTATATGTGGTGTCAGAGGGGGCAACCTACGCTCCACAGAATGTGGCAAAGAACACGAGATAATTTCATCTTCTTCCAAATCTTTGTTTTATTAGAATCCCTTCTTTGCTTTACCTACTCAAGGGTTCGATCCCCCAATTCTATTTGCTCCTTTCCGAATGGAAAACTCGGTGAGAGCTCATCCTTCCTAATGGGATTGGTATCCTTCTACCAGAGAAGGTCCACCTAATTCATCACGGGCATCCGTGTTGAACCTACTGAAAGAAAAACTTATTTTCAACGGGCTAAGAAGCCAATCTATTTGGCAATGAGCCTTCAAAAATTAAAATAAAATAAATATGAAAGGCCTAAGTAGATGGCCCTGCTTAGTTTTCGCAAGAGTTGAGCTGTCAATGTGGCAACAAAAAAGTCACAAAGGCAAACCCAAGTATCATATAAACAAAATCTGATCCGACATTAGAGTATTTCAATCCAACTGTCAATGTCTCCCTCATTTTCAACTACGCTCATGTCATTAATAGAAAATATGTATGTTTTTGGATTGTCTCACTTCTATTAATTTTTACAATGAGAGCACGATCCTATAGCTGAAATAAATAAGAGGCTTATAGCCCGAGACCACAAGACTTTCTAGCTCATAAATCAAGACATTAGAGAGATTCTGACCACTTTCTGTGAGTTGTACCATCATTATTTACAGCAGAAGTAGACCAACGGATATTTCTTCCACTCTATGAAGTATAGCCCATTGGTTAATAAAACATGGAAAATTTTTAAGAGGAAATTATGTTAACACTCGAGGAAACTATGTTTGGATTGATACTAAGACCAAAACCAATCAAAATACATGAATGCTTCGTCTTGCAGATTATTACTAATGTAAATAAGATAAGATCAAGATCATGCAAGGAATGACTACTCAGGGAAATTGGTCATCAAAGTGAACACACAGCTGAAATTACAAAATTATAATTCATTAGAGGATGATAATTGTTTACATCTTCAATAAGTTTGTTATTATGGGAACTTCACCAAGATGCCGATGACACCCAACTCATTCTCAAGTTGGTTAAATGGGGAAAGCCATCCAGATAGGATGCAACCCGCCCACACTTAAATTACATAAATTCAGGAATAAAACAATATTCAATAAATGGAGAATCTCGGATGTTCTGGAGCATCTTGTAAGCCCTGAAAGCTAAAGTCGACATCTGAAGTATCCATCCACAAGCTATGACATCATTAAAGATGGCCTGAAAAGATATAAACGTAAAAATCAAAATGAATACAGAAGTGACGGTCAAAATAACTGCACAGTGAATATTTCTCGGAGGTAAATGGCCTACGCATATTGATTGTACTACTTATGTTTGCCCCGCATCCACATCCTTGTGTTCAACATGTTGACTACTGTTACGAGGCATTGTCAGATTGCCCTTCCATGGACTTGCACCATTCTCAAATCCTGCAAATGAAGCTGTTTAGTAAATTTAATGTGATGCCAAAGCCTTGCCAATTGACATATCCAGTAATTCGGTATTAATAATTTTTAGAACTAGAACTGCATGTATGCTCAACTGAAGCAAACCCATAATCATTGACAAAAACAAGCAATAGCAGACGACAAGGATAACTATCACGTGCTAGTTACGATTACTTCATGCAACATCCAGAACAGTGGATAGATGAGCAATTGTGCTTTCAAAAAGGGATGTATGATCCTTTTCAAAAAGAAACTAGAGAAGAGGATATTAATATTTCTTTCACATGACAGTGGTTATAGTAGGCCACAAGGTGTAAACAAATATGAGAAAATCCAAAACTCTTTGAAAATTTAGTAATATTTAAGTTCCTTGGAGAAAATGAGGGTGATACAAAAAGCTTGCTATGAGCCATTCTAGAAACATTGATGAGATTTTCTGGAAAGTGCTTTTCAAAGGCAACAGCCACATTCAATGATTTTCTGCCAATGAGTAGTATCTCCTGTGATATTTCTTCCATGGCTTTTCAAGTACACTTGAGCCAGAGTAGTATTGGATATGTGACTTCTCAGGAAGTTCTGGTCCTTCAACCCTATGGCTATGGATATGTAATGTATGCAACGAATGTTAAGTGAACTATTCATGATCATGAGAATTAAGTTCTTGTGAACCACTACTTATAAAATACAGATCAATGAAGATAGACTTTGAAAGTTGAAACTACACAATTGAATCTTATACATCATCATACTTTTGTCTTCCATTTTAATGACCTTCTATGGCCCCTCCTTGTACAACTATAGAGGAGCCACATAATTAAAAATTTAGAAATAGGGTTTTATCCATTTTCACTATTATATTATAAATTTATATATTATTTCTTACGTTTAGTTATTAATCTTAAAAAATTCAATTTACTTAAGATTTGCGTTGTTTCATACAAAGAATTGGTAAATTCTCTATAAAGAAATATTGTTCTGTAGAAATTGAGGTAAATCATCATTTTTAAATCAAAAATATGTTTTGGGGAAAATATGACATAAATAGCCAATGGGCAATTACTAGCCACTATAATTATTCCAGCAATTTATATCCCACTTTGGTACCTAATAATTATACCATTCATAGTTACCAAAACTGCAAATAAATTACAATTCATTAGAAAAAAGAAAATTTTCAAGGTTTAAATCACAGATGTTTCATTAAGTTGCCTCCTCCAATTTCATCGCAATTTTATCATGATAAACACACAATTAAATTATGGTTTTGCATAAAATCATGTTTTTTACCTCTGGCGAAACATATTCATGATATATTGCAATTTTCTTTTCTTTTATTTTTTGTCGTTCCAGCAAATTGATCAGATTTCCAGAGTGATTTTCAGACAAAATTGGCAACCTAACGGCATTTCATCATGCAACATAATTTTTCAACATCAATTTTGCATCTACATTGAATTGAGCAAGTTTCAGCCTCCAAATAACCCTTTTTTTTATTACCTCATTTTAATTTATGAATATTTGCAGCAGTAGAATACTAATATGAAAAAGGCTTATGACCTAAACTTAATGCCAAACCATGAACTTTCTGGGGTTTGGGGTAAGGGTTGGTTAGTTTGGTTTTTTTTTATTTTATATATATATATAACAAAACCCTAATCCCAATGTTTTTATCATGTTCTAACCCTTGCCATAAATGCTGAATTTTTTTCAAGGTTTGGGGTTAGAGTTAACAAACAAAAAATTATATATTGTTACTAAAAACTCTTTGTTAGGTTTTTTTTGTTACTAAAAAACTCTAATGCTAGTAAAAGTTTTTTTTAGTGGTTAGCAAATACACCTTAACCCTGACCTTATATGTGAATTTTTTTTTGCATTTATAGTTAGGGTTAGGATTTTTTTATTAAAAAACCTAATGCTTGTTCCAAACACAAAAAAAATTCAGTGCTTGGGGTTAGCATTAGGGTTTTTTTGGTTAGCAAATATGCCCTCCACCTAACCTTTGCTGAAATTTTTTCCACCATTTATAGTTAGGGTTAGAGTTTTTTGTTAGTTTATTATTATACCCAAACTCTAACCCTAAACCTACCCTAAAATAATATGGTTTAGGGTTATTTTTGGTTTAGTACATACGACAACCCATAACCCAAACTCGTAAGTTTTGCAAGGTTTGAAACTAAGGTTAGGGCATAATTGCTAATAAGCTAAAAAATCTTGATATTTAGCAATTGTGTAACTAAAATCATTTGCAAGGAATCGAATAAACATAGCAGCAAAAATTTGGTTATTAAGCCCCTCTATAGTGTCAAGCCTGAGAATGTAATACAAAAAAAGATTGACAAATGAATGGGACTAGGACAACCAAGAAAAATATTCAATGAAAACTTATTCCATTCAATCAAAACGTACATATTTAACAATATGAAATGAATGTTCAATTCATCTTCTAGATGACTATTCAACTTGTAGTGTAGCTAGGAAATATAAAATATAAAATATTATCCTAGTACTCCTAAGATTATGTACATTATTGTTACATCGCCCCTCAATCTACAAGGGTAGTGGTAAAACCATTGTTTGTGTTGAGCATTAAGCAACTTGTTTATGGTGCCTTTTTTTCTTGATATGAAGCTCCAATGTTTACAAAAGGTTTTGCATGAGTTATTCCTTTCTACAGTTTTTCAAGAACTAAGATATAGACTTGATAATTGGTATATAGACATGGATTTGTTTTCTCAAGTCGAGTCAACTTTCCATGTTGCTATACCCCATTTTGAGATAATACCACACTTGTTTACTATGAAAATTTTCACCACCATTTTCTTTTGAGTGATAAAGTTGTAAAAGAAGGTTGTTCAACTTCTTTGTCACTTCTGTGAGTGAAAACTATAGAACACAAGTTGATGGTACCCATGAGTAGTCCAAAAGTGTGCCAGCTACACTGTGTGACCTAAACATTGGATAACCCAAGCTGATTTCACCCATGAGTAACCCAAAAGTGTGCTAAAGTGTGCTTTAAATGACCTGACTTTCTATCAAGCTGAAAACATGAACAACTTGTCCATAATATCGACACATAAAAAACTGCTCCTATGGTAGGAAAACCTATCAAAAATGAAAGTAAATGATCTTGCTCCATGCATGGTTATCAAAAATCAAAATGCAGTGTGAATCTCAAGTGTTCAAGTGATGTAAACATTATTTGCTGAGCGCAGCAATATGCTTGAATGACAAATCTTCAACAGATAATTTAAGAAGTCTCCAAGTACCATGCTTGAAGAACTTAAAATATTGATGTTTCTCTAAGTACTATGCTCAAAGAATGTGAAATCTGGATTTTGATGTCCCCCCCTATAAGATGAGAGTGGAGAGCTATTGCAAAGGCCCCCTTGGAAAGAGAACAAGATATATGAACTTGTGTATAGAAATGCAAAACTCAATGACACCCTCTCTAGTTTTCCATCACAAGTCTCCATTAAGCTGCCCTTTCACGTTTTCAACTTACAACTCAAATGCAAAAGTATGATCAACACGAGACAATATCCATGACCTCAAATAATATGTATTGAGTTGCATATCTGGCGATCTCAATGTGCCCATTTATCAATATCCCAATGGGAAATCACAAGTATAAAAAAATCACTGCTCCTAACACAAAAGAAATTGAGAGCATAATTATTCTCTGTGGGAATTGAGTGCAACTCTACAATATTCTTAGTACTTAGTAGGTTGTTGCTCAATGGTACAAGTATTAGTATTTGCAATGCTTAGCTCCTCATCAACTAGATTGATAGCAGCATCTCTATCAAGAGTCGACAAGCTCAACAGCCTTTTGTACCATTGCTCAACAATATCTGTAATGTTGAGATTATTATCAACTGGATCAACACAGCAACATCTACATCAAGAGTAGGCGAGCCATCATCTGAAATGGTGGATTGGACTCTGCCATAGGATTCTGATAAAAGTCGAGTTTCCTTGTGACTTCCTTTCTCTCTCCAAGGCCCTCAGGTCTCTTTGACTTAACTGCATGCACAAAAATTTCCTAGCAGGCTGGCAAGACTGCCTGCTCTGATACCAATGTAATGAACTAGGCTTGCCTGGAGATAATCTACAGAATTCTGCCCTAAATTATTGCACTCAACACAGTAGAATATAAATAGGAAAACATCATATTCAAACACAAATTTTTAACAATTGATCCAACCAAAAATTCATTTCATATCGTAGTCATACATGGATAACTTAAAACAATTCTATCCTTTTACATTAACAAACCAATTACAAGCAGTTACAGATGCATATTTCCTACAAATCTAAGCAAGGCCTGATAACTCACTGAATTTTTGTTGTCCACGGTAACCCAGATTGCACCTATTTGACTCGGACCTGCACCTTGTCACTCAAATCTGACCTCAAATGAGTTGTTACAGTCGCTAGTCTGTTGGTGTTAAGTCTAAGGCTGATCGTAGGTCCTCTCCTAGTGCTGGGAAGTGTGTTGAGCGCTTGCACCAACAGCACCTTATATGCCGGTTGCTAAGAATTCTGTGTTCCACTTGTAGGGATCGGTCTTCAGCAGTTCACTCGCTTGGAAACATAGGGCAGCTTCAAGTCCTAACCAACCCACAGATCACTCCTAGCCTCATGTGCCCTTCATTTCAAGCCAAAATACTTGAAAATCGTCCAATGATGGAAATTATAGGCCCAGTTGCAAACCCTAAATTTGATCTGCTCAAAATAAGAGAGACAGGAGTTTCATCCTGACTCACTTGTGCAGTGAGGGTTTTTGTCCTTTTACACTGAAACTCAATTGCTGGAAATTGCCCAGAATTCTCACCAATAACAGTCATATGTTCACCCAAAGGAGGACCTAAATATATACCTGCCAAAGGATGGGGCGCTTGGGCCCAAGGATGGCACCCAAAATCGAATATTTGAAAATTCAAAATTTAATTTAATTTATTATTGTTTTTATTTTTATTTTATTTTTATTTTTAAATTCATTACTTATTATTTACATTTAAAAGTGGTGTTTAAAAACACCCTTATTAAACTATCTTTGAGAGCCAACCTATTTTTGGGGGCACATGATACTATGCCACAAGAGGGGGCTTAACATTTTTCTTCGACTTCTTGTCTTTAGCAATCTTTTGAGTTGAATTGCTTGTAGAAGGAACATCATTGTTAACATATTTCTTTCTTCTTCATTGAGGCATTGAGTGCATATTCTTGTAGTTGATCTTGCAACCTATTGATTTTTTGTCACAACATCTTGTATTGGTTGCAAAACTAAATGAACAGAGGCTCATATTGAAGCCAACATTCTAATATTATCTCTACTTCTTGTTTGTTGCTGACATTAATTTGTGAAGATAACATGTCATTGGTGTATAATGTGAACATGATTACACAAATTACATGCTTCTGAGTCGGGTTCCATCGATAATGCTTGAAGACAATACAATTCACAACACCTTATGGCTTTTGTTGTCAAGTGTAAATGGATGGGTTCCCTATCACTCCAAGAGGTTGCCTTTTCTATATAGCACAAGACTGATATACCAAACCTCTTGATATACTTCATACTTGCCCTCCCGATATTCCCGTCAGTGCATAGAAGGTCATCCTTTTGATATGCCAATTGGTATGTAAAAGTGACATTAAAACACATGAGAGTAGAGGTATGTGGCACATAGGCAGTAGGTGAAAAGGATTTGTCCTATCAATGAGAGTTGATTAGAAATAAATCAAAATTTCTTTCAATCAAGATTCACATCTTACGATAGTGATGAATGAGTAACTGAGGGAATTAAAATGAAAATGACAATGTCCTTATTTTCGCCTCAGCCATTTATAGGGACAAATCCATTGATGTCATTGTTGCAAGTATATTAGGTGTTGGGTGCAATAGTTCAATTGTGATGACGTAATCCGTAAACATGAACCAGAGGTACCTTGAATACCAAGTGTTGTGATTGTTTTACGAAACACTTTGACTTTTGAACTTTCAATTTCACCAAAAACAACTTATTGCTTTATGTATTTGACAAGTGTAAAAATTCCCCCCTTCCCACAATATTCTAGAATGGATTAAAGGACAATTTTTAAAACACCCCAACTATTTCAACTTCATTATGAAAATCACTCCCACGACTATATAAAAATGACCTAAAATTTAAAATAACCGATGAGAATTTCCCATTCTAAATGACTATAAAAAATACTCCCAAATCCCAAAGTTTAAAGAAATCAAACTTATTACTTCGACGAGTAGCAAGGGAGCCCAGGTTCAAGAAGAAATGAAACATCAGCCATGTGAAAAGCCACGATAGCAATGGTGGAAGAATTCAGGTCAATAGAAGAGGTCTTTGTGAGATGTTGTGAATGACAAATGATCACATAGAGGTTGCCACCAACAGTCCGGTTTTATTTACATGCCCACCCTTATTAAATCAACATATCTTTTTTCAACCCATATCATCAACTTAATGTTACTGTATATAAATACATGCCACTTAGAGCATAAACAAACACATACATATCCTGCAATTGATTAAACAAGATGGCAAAGGCATAATGGGCTCATAGTTCTCACTCTAACCACACTACTTCTAGTTAATATGGTGAGTGATCAGGGTAGAAAAGCTCCACCATCACCCAAAGTATTATTTGCACATAAGGACCCATTATTGCCCCTATCACCCTAATCTTCTACTAAAGAAAACTGTTCTGAAATGTCATGAAAAATTGTGAATTTCCGAACTTGAAGTTTCATAGGCCAATGCTGGAAGGATTTGTTAAGTGAATGACCGTTACTAAGCCATTGCCTAGAATATGAACCATTTGAAGGATATTCAACACAAAGATGCTTGTTATAACTAAATGGATACAAACTAGGTTCAAACTTTGGGCCTTTTAATTTGTAAAACAACAACAACAAAAGAATAATATTTCATTTCTCTACCAATAGATATCCTTCTACACGCCCCCACCATTCTTTGTGCTCTGTTCAATGATTTCACAGAGATTTCAAAACCCTAATGACATCACTTGAACCATACATAGCATTAAATGAATTAAGCCTGTAGCAGAAGAGGAGAAGTGGCAACATAACAATATATACATCTAGTTCTATGTTTATTCGAACCCCTTCAGATACATACACGGCTCAATAATTTGAAAAATAATAATATGAATACATTGGGTGTGACAGTAATGCATATCAACACTATTTCAAGAAAGAAAAAAAATACAAGCGACTTATACTTGCAAGCGGGCATTCATTTGTTGTAGACAGAGTTGCCAATTGTGCAGAAAGCACATTCATGTATGCAGGCAGCAATCCAAAACATGAACTCCTCATGATCTACTTTCACAGCCGTCCGTAACTATCTTATTCATCTTCCTCCTTCAGCCAAAGCTCTTCATCCTACTCTGATACTAATGTCAGGCCCAAGAATGTAATACAAGACAAGATTAACAAATGAACAGGACTTGGACACCCACAAAAAATATTCAATAAAAGCTTATTCCATTCAATCAAAATGTATATATTTAACAATATGAAAATGACTGCTCAGTTCATCTCCTAGATGAGTGTTCAGCTTCTAGTGTAGCTAAGAAATATAAAATATAAAATATTATCCTACTACTCCTGGGATTATATACATTATTGTTACATAGAGTGTCAATATCAACTTGAAAAATCACACACCTATATTATAGGTGTCAAGTTTTGAATAACTCGTACATGATAGAATTTTGATAAAGTTTGTGTTTTTTCTACACAATGGTGGGAATTATTGGGCAAAGAAGCCAAAGATCTTTGATAGAAGGCAATGCACATTTTGAGCCATACATATCTTCCACTTGTGAGCATATTAAGAGTGTGTTTGAACATATACTAAGAAACGCAACCGTTTTCTTCAACAACAAATGAATGACTTGGTGTTTGTTCACCACAATCTCTACCTTAAGCTGAAGAAAGCTTGAGGTTAAAAATCTAAAAAAATTGCAATTGTAATATTCTAAATTCTAATTATTGTTTTGTTTCTTAAATTGTTCATAGATTACTATTAATAAAAGAAGATTACATCATAGGTATCAGTCCATGACAGTTACAATCAAACAGCCAGCTAGCTTATAGAATATAATAGTGTATCTTATGTTTTACAATTATTACAAAATTGTTTGTCACTTCAGTTTTATCTTAAGTTAACACTTTCACTGTACTCATCCATGCCATTCCAACCTATTGGCGGTTCTTATTGTTTTGTTTCATTTTACAAAGATAATTTTTATTTTTTTATAACTTATTCCGTCTACCTCGCTAATGTATGCATTCAATTTGATAATATCAGGTATCAGCAAAAAAGATCAACCAATTGACCTTGACAAGATCAATCTAGATTCAAAAAGGATTGCAAATGATGAGGATAAACTTTTTGCGGAAGATTTTTCAAACTAAGGGGACACAGTTTGATACTGATTTGATTGATTGACTTAGGAGAAGCTCTGACACTAAAGCTTCATCATCATGACCTACAGCCTCCTAGTATACGGTACTTCCTAGCAGCAAGATTCATTGGCTCTCTTCTGTTTTTGTTACTTTGTACTTGTTGGCTGACTATGTAGAAAGTAGATTGTAATTGATTTTCACATTCGAACTTATAGTTGAGCTATGTAGATGCAGTAATGTACTATGCATTGTGCAATGCAATGTAATCAGTTATATGAAAATTAATGGAAAAAACTGTCTGCCAAAATTCATGGTGTATACAATCTCTTTTCACTTCACTCTCTGTCTTTATGCAATTAAATTGCCTTCAAATATTAAAAACAGCAGTTTTTTCTCTTTTTTCTGTGTTTTTTGGATTCCTAATTAAATCCCAATTTTTTGAAAAATTCTTTATCTTTTGGTTTGCTGATTTATTCCCAAGAACGATTTTGCTACTATGATACCATTAATACCCTAAAAACAAAGAAAACTGGCAAGCTCTCAAAGAGAAAGAAAGGTTTGGGATAAAAGCATTAAAAAATATATGTTTGAGAGGAATAGAATATCAAGAAAGGAAATGCAACGAAGAATAAGATTGTCATATAGGAAGGAGCAAGACAGCAAGATTGTTGCTTGATTGAAATGAGGAAAACTAGAGGGTCATAAGACATTAGTAGAGTAAGAGAGCCAAAACAAGCTTACAAATTTAAATGAAAAATTATTCCATTAAATTATTAAATCCAAAGAGAATGAAGAAGAAACCAGTGATTAACTGTTTAACTGTTAAAATACCAAAAAGGACAGAAGACTTCAAAAGTTCGGACAAACACAACCAAGAAAGGGATAGGGAGGGAATGGCAATTTGATTCAAAACCAATGAGGTGAGCAATGTAGATAATGAGCACGTAATACCAAGAGAATGAAAAAGAAACCAAAGAGAATGAAGAAGAAACCAGTGATTAACTGTTTAACTGTTAAAATACCAAAAAGGACAGAAGACTTCAAAAGTTCGGACAAACACAACCAAGAAAGGAATAGGGAGGGAATGGCAATTTGATTCAAAACCAATGAGGTGAGCAATGTAGATAATGAGCACGTAATACAATTATGTCAACCTCGTATTCAGACTAGTGGGAGTCAACTTCAAATTAATAATGTCAACTTTCAAAAGAACAGAAGTGATAAGTTATCAAAGTTTCTTCAAGAGGTAACCAAATTAGACAACACTGTCATGTCTTGTCGGACATTTTATATTTTGTAATATAAAGAATGTTTTTCTTACTTAGCTAAAAGAGAAAAGGAAGTCTTGGAAATGTAGCTTGTATGGACATCTAAAAGAGATCATACAAAAAAAAAACATTTTGCATTTAATGTAGCAAATTAGATTAGACTAACTTTTCTGTTAGTTTCACATACTGTGGGAAGAAAAAAGGTCACAGGGGATAGCACACATAAGATGATTAACATGCCACACATTTCATTTATATGAAAAACCAAATTGCAAATTCAATGTATCACTTGTATAAAGATCAAAAGCCAATGAGAATTTTCAGCTGTCTTGCTTCTTTGTGAATAACTGAAATAAAAGATGAGAAGAATCAATTTGAAATTTGCAAATTTAAATATTTGTATCACTTGTAGAAAGATCAAATGTCATTGAGAATCTTCGGCTGTCTTGCTCCATTGCAAATAGCCAACAACTATAAGATGAAATAATCTATTTGAGACATGTTAGAAACATACGCTATAATTACTGATAATATTTTCAGAACAAATTCTATATCATAATGGCAAAATAGTGTAATGTCCCCGTTTTGGAGGTAGATTAATTTAATTAAATTAATTAATTAAGTTGTCCAAAATAATGATATTTCATGAGGATGACTAACTGATTATTTTAATTAAATTAAAAAGTGGTATTAAGTTAATTATTTATAAGGTTATCAAATAAATCAATATTATAAGGTGACCTTATATTTAATTAATTTAATAAAGTGACTTGAATAAAATAATATATCATAAAGTCACTAAATAAAAAAAAAATAATATTATTCTAGAAGGTTCTTGAAGAGTTGGAGAAAAAGAATAAATAGAGGGGTTGGCTGGGCTTCTAATCATCCAGTTGTTGAATATTGTTTTGATTGACTTCATTGGGAAGCCTATGCTTTCTGCAGTTTCTTCATTCGATCATTCAGACCGAAAGCTCTCTTTGGTTGGCAACTCTGAGGCTGTGAAACTATCAGCTGATATTGTTGCATTTGTTGGAGGTGGCATTTCAGTCATTTCACCTGAGCTTATTGCATCTTACTTCAGCTTTCATGGAGGTCGACTTGGTTTGGAGTATGCAGAAGATTGTTTGTTGACATCCATTTTGGCATCGATTCATTGAGGAGAATAAGGGCGCTCCCTTTGGGAGTATTTTGGGTGATATTTTGTAAAGTTTCAGTTGCATTTTCAGACCTTCATTATCTGCTGTCATGGAGGTCGATCAGCCTATGTGAGTCTCATATTTTTGCTCATATCTTTCGATTTAGGAGGCCAATCATTCTAGGTATTGTTGCATTCAATTCCTATCGTCGAGACAATCGTTTTAGGGGAAAATTGGAAGGAGTTTGGTGCTGCAATTAATTATTTAAACATTTTCCAGGCAAGGATAGGGGTGGCTAATTGAAGACTACGATTGGGTTTGAAGGAAGTCCATTTTGCATTGCTAGTGGTTGCTACCTCATCTTCTTTCAAGAGCGCAACTTGTAACCAAGTTCCTTTACATTTGATTGCATCCATCATAGTATATAGAATAGTTTACATTTCAGCTGTAGGTGTATGTCATTACCAGCATTATCATATATTGGAAGTCTATTGTAATGCCAAGAGTCTTGGCCTTTCTATATCAGCATTGTATTGGACAATATTTCTCAATAAAGGAGCTATAAGTTGCTGGTCAAATATTGTTGTAAATAAGCATGTTCATATTCTACATGATCAGCATATTATTATGCGTGCCAAGTGTTTGACAAAATGTCCCTTGGCTGTAGATGCACTTTTTACATATAAGATTCATATATTTGCATTCAAAATTACCAAAACATACTTGCATTTCATTTCTACCTTAATAGTAGTTAGTTTGCATTGTTCTAAAGAATTCATACATATCATTTGGCATCAAACAAACAACAAACAAACACTCAGAAAATTATAACAGCAAGCTGGAAGGTTACACGACAAGTGTTCCTTGAGCTTCATATCAGCAAATTGTGATCAGAACTAGCAAGGTTCATTACAAATAGTGAAAGGCCACAAAGTAGCTGAATATATTATCCCAAAGATAATACTTACAATGCCAGGGAATGCATTGCATCTATCTTAAGACATTAACACCCTTCCTACATGACTGGAACTTACACTAACACACATGCTATTTTATTCAATAGAAGTTGAACAATCAACAAGCTATAATCTCGAAGGAAAACATGGGCAATATATAGAAATTTTAGACTTCAATAAAACAGAAAAGCAATGGAACATAATTTATAAAAATATCATGTCAAAAGAAGCACACCTTGCCTGAATAGCATTCGCTCGATGTTGTCAATGCGCTTTTGTATAGTTTGCAAAGTTGAACTCAAAGATGAAACTCTCTTACGTACACCTGAAAGCTTGGTTGCATGCTGGGTAATAAAAGGTAAGGGCGCATCTTCCAACAGTGTATCCAGTTCTGACAAACCAACAAGTTTATTTTAAAAAGTCAACTCTGATGTTTTGTTTCAAATAAGCCATCACTTTCCAAAAAGTAAATGATATTTAAGTGAAGAGAGAAGAGTATTAGTTTTATCAATAAATAATTTCACATTTTTAATAGCTTTTCCGTAATAAGCAGTAATTCTGCTATTATTTCATCTTGCAGTGAAGTGTAATCTTCAAAGATGCATCAGTACTATGACGCACTTACAAATGTGGCCCAGCATATGTTTTAATGGTTTTTACTTTTTAGAAGTCCAAATACTTCTCAAAACAGTGGCTACCACAATAAATCATGAAATTTAGTAATTTACAAAATTCTGGGATGCACCAAAAACTGCCGGTGCTGATATGTTAAATGATGAAGGAAATGAGGAGCACTTGTCAGCTTATCTTTTACCACAACACTACAGCACCAGGAATATCTGAGATTTATTAGAAGGAATAAAATGAGATGAAGCCAAAAGAGAAAATGACAAAGGAAATAATAAAAGAGTTGCAACAATTTACAAAAGATGACTCTTGAGTTTTTGGAGAGGAAGGGCTATTGTTTACACTTAGCCAAATTTAAATGGTAAGAATTCAAAGAAACAAATAAGTCAATTGTATCAATTTACCATGAACCTGATAATGGATCTTCCAATTGAACTGACCAGAATATATAATCTCTGTAGGCAGACTAGCCACAATCATTCTCTTCTATTCAAACAGATGGTATCAGGATTTGTTATTGTTGTTCCAGTCACAACATCTTTCCTGATCAAAGGCATTCAACATGAGTGTTTGCTCCTATTTCAGATTTCCAGGTTGGGAGGACCTCTATCACCCTATTCCCTTTTTTTTGTGAAGTATTTATGGGAGGCATCTTTTCTTTGGTATTTATCAAAGCAAATAATAAAAGAGTTGCAACAATTTGCTAAAGATGCTTCTTGAGTTTTTGGAGAGGAAGGGCTATTGTTTACTTTTAGCCAAATTTGAAAGGTAAGAATTCAAAGAAACAAAAAAAGTCAAGTTTATCAATTTACCATGAACCTGATAATGGATTTCCAATTGAACTGAACGGAATATATAATCTCTGTAGGCAGACTAGCCACAATCATTCTCTTCTATTCAAACAGATGGTATCAGGGCTTGTTTATGGTGTGCCAGTCACAACATCTTTTCTGATCAAAGGTGTTCAGCATGAGTGTTTGCTCCTATTTCAGATTTCCAGGTTAGGAGGACCCTCTATCGCCTTATTCCCTCTGTTTTTTGTCAAGGATTTATGCGAGGCATAAATGAAGAATCAGAAAGTTAAGAGGCTAGGAAGGATAGTCCAATTTTTTATTCTTGATGTGAAAATAATGACTCATAAGATTGCCATGCTAGCTACTTTTGGACTAATCCACAGATTTCAGGGTTTTCAGCTGTTGCTCAATGCCTCATATAATCAAGCAAAGAAAACAGGGTGACTCAAGAAAATTTTGAGATTAGGTCATACTCCATGGGTTTGTACTTTGAAAGATGACTGCTGCAAGGGGCTCTGCTAGCTATCAAGATATGTGTAATACTGTATTTGGAATGCCCTTTAGCAAAAAAGGTTATGTTTCAGCCTCATAAGATTAAATGGATTCAACAGAGAGATTAGGAGCAAATCATACCATGAACAGTGATAACAAAAGAATGCCCAGAGCTCCAAATCTACAAAAATCACCCATTCAAAATCCTAAAAACAAATGGATAAGGATGCATTTCAAAAGCAAAATGTTCTAGAAGAAGGCATTAATTTAGAAACCCTGCATGAACCAGAAATGACTGATCTTTATGAAGAAACTTTGCTGGAAGGGTATGCTTCAAAGAATTTCCAGGATAAAATTCCCAAGCATTCATTTTGGACTAAGATATCAATCCTGGTACTAGTTTGGGTTCGGGTTCAGAGGTTTAATTTGGGTATTTGGTCAAAAAGAAATTGGGGGTTAGGTTTGTTTTGGATTTGTCCATACAGAAACATAAAAACCATATATATATATAATCTACAAGTAGAAATATGAACAGCAATATACATATTTCTAAGTTTCTTAGTATTTTTAATGTACAAAAATATTTATGAGCCTTTTACAATATTAACAAAGTTAATAACTTATACTATAATAATAATAAAATTAATATTAATATATTAATTTAAAAATTAATCAACATTACCTACTCATATCATTTTCCACTTGTGCAAAATCTTATCATTACTTATTCATCTATAAACCATAACATTAACATGCCTATATCATATCACTACTATTTAGCATCAACACTACCTGTATGACTATATCATTAACATTACATTACCGATTCCCTCCCCATATTGTATTGAAGTCCTCGATAATAAACTCACCAGATAGTGAAGCTCACAGGAGATCTCTATAATTCTTTACCCTCCAGTTTCTACTTCATGCCTTTCTCTTTGAGTGGTTGTGATGAGTTATTGCTTACATTCTTCCTATCCACCCTAAACTATCCTGCTCCAACTAATCTTTTATATCACATAACTTTTACAGATGCCAGGGTTTTCTGTAAGATAAAGCAGAAAAAAAAAGCATAGAACATATTTAAAAAAGTCAAACTGAAATCGAATTTACTGTGTGTTCTCAGAAAATTTGGTTGGGCTTGACGTGGGTTCACCCAGGTTCATCCAGGATGAACCCCCAAGGAAAATGCAGGCCCCTAGCAGTTTCCCTCACCACACTGCACCCAGATCTGAACCAAGAGTGGATCATACCATGATCCAGGGGTTTTCTGTAAAGAACCAGTAACATAGTTTTTGGACAAATATCATAAAGCAAAAGAGAACTAGACCAGATTAAAAAACATGAACATTGGAATTGATCTGCTACTAGGAAATAAAGTTGGGTATGGAAATGTAACCAAGAGCCCCTGGAACTTAAAAGATGTGTCAATGTCCATACAGAGTATACATAAAATGAACAATATATTATTAGAAACTTTTTTAAAAGACACATAAAGGACTAAATTGGCATGCTGGAGGACACATAATTCAACAGCCTATATTTTGGAAGGATTTAAGTGAAGTTCAGTTTTCAAAGAAATATCCAAATGACCAAACCTTTTAAAATCCTCCACAAGGAGGGTGGTTTAAATTAAACTTTGATAGTACATCAAAAGGCAACCTAGTATGTCATGGTCAGGCATATCCTAAGAAAGTCTAGAGGTGAGGTTGTGGATTTCGAGACTTTTAATACTAGGAAAAATACCAATAATGGGACCAAAGGGAAAGGTCAGGTTGAAGGTTGAAGCATAGTTCAAAAACTTGGACTCAGTAGACACAAATTTGACTTGATCTTGGCAACTCTGCAAAAACTTGTCAAAACTCGGCAGCTTAAAAAGATACATAAATTCCTTAAGAAAACATAAATTTTATGTAAAATACATTTACAAAATGTATCAGATGAGTCTGTTAAACATTGTGGAAGTGTTTCTTATTAGATTTTAATACAAAAAGGGCATGTTGGTACCCCTATGAATCTCCATTTTCAGGCCTGTTTTTGTAAGTCTGTTGTCAGTTAGTCCTCAAGTTGACAATCAGGTCCAAATTAATTCTTGTAATACCAATTAATTTTGCAAAGATTATCATGTTCTAGTGTTTCAATTAACGGATTGAATGATCACCTTGAGTCCACAAGGAGTAAACAATGGTGATAATTGAGAACAAATCACAGAAATAAGAAACATGGGGTGATCTAACATGTGGAGTTCTTGTATTTGGACTAGGCATACCAAGCACTTGATCATGTCTATCATATGACCTACCTCTATGCACGTCTTTCTAGTATCATAATTCAATCTATGAGGTATTCTAGTGGTTCTTAACAGTGAGTAGAGCAGAAGCCTAAGGAGTATTTTCAGTCATCATCCAAGAAGCGATAAATCAAAAGATGGCCAGTGAGTGATTAAAATGCACCTAGAACTTAAAAGTGGCAAATGCACTATAAAACACTGCCAGCTTAAGCCAAGCGCCATTTGAAGGTGGCAACAATGTAAGAAATCACGCATAGTCATGAACAAAGTGGAATAACCTTTAATTGATTAGTGACTAGCACATAAAGGTTATGAAAAGAAGATTTCAGCACCATTTTGGAGTGGCATTACCCTCTTAGAGTTCTGCCTAGCACTTGAAAACACGGCTCAAACCTTCCAAAGTTCTGTCATTCATACTAAGAGTGGAAAAAAGGATGTAAAAGAGTACCAAGGTGATAAACAGAGGTTATGAGTGTTATAAAAACACACCCAAGCTGGTAGATACCTTAGTGAAGTGGACCGATCCTAAAACATGTTTTAGACTCGTCAAATCAGCACCTTTTTGTAATGGCATGTCAAGGATAAACTCCACCAAGGTTCCTAAAAAGTGACGAGGCATTAAGTAATTAGCACCTAGAATTGAAGGAGAAAAAGAAGCCAAAACTTGGGCATACTTTTTAAGTGACATTGCCCTCTCAAAATTCCACCCAAAATCATAAAATAGGAAAAACTCCTTGTGAAACCCCGCCCAAGGCTAAAAGAGGTCTAAGTGACAAATAAAGGTGCATTTTCATGGTAACTTTGCCACTTATATTTCCTCACAAGTGCAATTTTTGTGTGCAAAAGCCACCAGGAAGTCCCACCTCTTGTTTTCCAATTAGATGAAAGCAAAAAACAAAGTTTTAAAGAAAGAAATAAAAGCATGCAGCACCTATATATCAAAGATGATCTCCTTTCAAACTTCACCAACAAACTCCTATCTGCTGTTCACAGATGATTCAAGGCATGTTTTCCTGACTTTTGCAGCATTTTTGAAGTAATTTTAAATATCATTTGCAAAGGTTGGTAGAGCAGCTATAGTGTTTTCAGAGATATCAGATGAGTTGGTCAAGATGTATACCTTAGAACCCTAAGACAAGTTGATGCAGTAAAGAGAAAGTTGTTATCGTAGAAGAAGTAATCAGATTGCGGCTGAAGTAAGGATTCAACTGCAAATGATTCACAAATCATCAAATTAAGGGTTTCATCAAAAGTCCTTGAGCAAAGTGCAGAGGCTTGAAGCTAGGTTTCAGGCTGGCTGTAATGAATGGATTCATCATGGTCATAGTTCCAGTTTCTAATCATCAAATTGCTATTGCAAGGTTTTTGTGATATTCATGTTCATAAAGTTCCAACAACTTTCAAAGGCTCCAGGGAAAAGTTTGCCAAGTTTAGAGGAATCAACAAGGTTTGAGCGCCATTTTCTGATGGCGATGCTACTCCTAAGTTCTGCCCAATGTTCATGAAGATGACTAAACCAAGGCAAATGCAAGATGAAACTCCATCGAGATATGAGACAAGTTGCAAACCTCTTAGTGATCTGTACAAGTTCAAACTGCAAAGAATCAAGGGTTAAAGGATAGTCATGAGCCTATTTTTAGGCTATTTGTATTTTATTAATTGTTCTAGAATTAGTTTGCTTTAAAGTAGTTTTATTTCTTCTTTTCTATAAATAGGGATAGAATTGCTTTAAAGCCATATTTTTTTGAGAATATTTTATTATTATATTATCCCTAAAACCCTCCTCTTGAGAGCTTATAAATGTGTTAGGCACATAATTTGTAATGTAAATTGATGCTAGGCTTATAATTATGTTTCCGGATTCTAACCCCAAGCATACCTGTACGGATCTGGTTCAAGTCCCAATTCAAGGCCAAGATGGTTTGGGTTTCACTAAGGGTCCACCTTGGGTTCCCTATGGGTCTTTGACAAGGAACCCGAGGTGCCCAAGTGAACCTTTAAGTTAGACCCAAGTGAACCCAAAGGCCACCCAAAACAAACAGAGAAAAAAAACATTTTTTTGAACATTTTGAAAACAAAAAAGTGCCTAAATACCTAATTTCGCCCTAAAATGAGGGCTCTTAACCTCTTTTGCCTCATTTCACAAACACGAGTGAGTAAAATAACATTTTTTCCTCCATGCTACCATTGTTGATTTTTGCAAGTTGTTACATTTTTCTTCAAAGGTGAAAGCTATAGGAGAGAAAGACTTACACCAACAAGAGTGAGAGAACTATACGGAGAAGATTTATCATCAAAGGTAAGTGAATTTTGTAATTTTTTGCAAGTTTTGAAAAACTTTCTTAATTTTTTTTTAGATGTTTTGAATATTTCTTTAAACCTTTTATATATAATATAGGGGTTAGAATGTCGAAAATCTCTTTTTATTAAGTTGTAGAGTTGTAAATTTGTAAAAAAAAATGTTTTCTTACATTCATACAGCTAGTAGATTTTTAAATAGCTAGTAGTTATAATTCAACTGCCCCACTTATAAAGAGTGTTGTACACATTGATGAGTGTTTTATCACCCACCAAACATCGAATAAAAATGTCCAAAGACACTCTATCCTCTCTTGAAAAACCACCTATTGTGCTAAGATTTCCATTACTTAGGGCTCTGACGTGGAATGCTCAATGGTCGTTGTGATAATGCTGGTAATAAACAAGGGGACTTACGTAGAAAGTCTGCACAAGCTAGGGACTTAGGAAATTTATCTTTGTAGGTTCTCAATTAGGACTTTCAATTGTGGATCTCAAAAAAAATGGCAAAAAGAATAGGGTTCAGAGAATCTAGTCTAAGCCTAAGAACTCAAGAGACAGTAAGGACTTGGTGAAGAGAAATAAACCACACTTTGTTTCGCCTCCTGCAGGACAACATACGCAAAATGGGTGCAATCTTCAAGGGGTTTGTGAGAATAATTTTCAAACCTCGAATGAGGTTGAAGTTAAGCTTCCACGTTTAAGAGCTCAGGCTAACTTTACAAATCGAATGCAAATCATCCATTCGAAAAAAGTATGAGCTACACTTCACCATTGAGTCAATACGATCAATCTCTCATTCAATTTAACAACTTTTCAAAGCAAATTCTACCTAATCTAACTTTAACTCTAATCTATGGCGGAAGGCAATATGTAACCTCGCTTACTATTCAACAATAAGAAGTGATTCAAGGCAAATCATGCTCAAGAGCTTTTATCATTCAAAATAGTCTCAATGCGACAATATACATAATCTGTCTCCACACATTACAAATGAGGGGGCGAGCTCAATTTATAGGCTCCCCAATTACAATTCAATGGCCAAGATTGATTTCAAATCAACGGCGAGATTACAAAATAAAACCCTAATTAGGGTTTGTCACTTTCGACCAATGAGAAAATTTCATTTGAGGACACTTGTCCTTTTTGCTAAATATAAATCAACAATAAAATAGAAAGTTGTTATATGTTGATTTGGAACAATTTGATTGGTTGGAAGATGACGAGGCGCCACCTCAGCGTGCTGGATGTCTTCCTTGGTTGCTTCATTTTTCTTCACGTGCTTGCCTTAGAATATTTTCCCTGCCGATAACTCTGTCCGTTGTGCTTGTTCCTTCCTAACTTTGATCTTGGACTCCTTTCAAGTGTCTAGAATCTGGAGAAGAATGTCTTTGTGCTTTCGCCACAATGGAGGAAATTGGAATTTCCTCTGTGAAGTATTTCCTAGACTTAGCCAAATTTTGGCTATTCAGGTTCATTTTGTAACATCATCTGGATCATTCAACACCATGCTCGAACGAACTTTGCCTGTGGATTTGCCTTCAATTCTGAATCTGGCTTGTGCTATGTAGGACAAATTCCATCCCTGGACAAGAATTTTATTCACTTCCTCTTTATTTTCCTCTTCACCCTTCCTGTTTTCCGTCCAACACTTAGTGAATTCTTGTAGCCAATTTTCTCGCCCTCTCCTTGGGCGGACTTCACATGAGCTTGGATGTTTTCTCTCTCGACCTAAATCAGACTTCAAGCCACTTTGGACAAACATGTCTAGGGAGAAGTCAAACTTTATCATGCTTGTGCCATTTCTCAGTTGAGCAAAGTCGGATTTGCTAGTGGTTTCACCATCTTTTCTTTATGCTTGGCGAACTTTCTCAACACTTTGCCATTTTTTTTTCTTGGTCTAGGTCGGACTTTGCATCATGTTTGCCATTGTACTTGGCGGATCTTATGGATGTCTGGACATACCTTCTCCAAGCAAAGTCGGAAAAGGTTTGGACATGCTGAGCTTGGGCAAAGTCAGACTTTCTCGTGCTTGTGCCATCTTTTTCCTTCACTCTATCTGGCTTGAAGCAGACTTGCCTCCATTCCATGCCTTTGCTTCTTCTTTGAAGACTCGCCTCGCGTTGTCATCCACCTGCAAGAAATAAAATAAACAAATTCAGATTTTCTCTCTCTTGAATTCTAGCTCCGAAGTTAAATTTTTAACACTCTCTCTCCTGAAGTCACGGTGAATTTAATTTTGCCCATCGGATTTTATCTCTGGCCGACACAAATTATTTTCCTCCAAAACATCGTCTAGCGAATTCGATTTTGCCCAAGGCATTTAAATTTCCGAGTAGTTGAAAATAAATTATTAAAATATTAAAAATATTTTAATTTATTCCAACCCGTTCGTTTTGGACCCATGGCTATTTCGATTTTCCTTCCATTTTTCTTGGCTAAGAGTGTATTTTCCAATTTTGTCCTTAATTTCGTCTAGCCAAACCAAAATTTAAGCCATTCCGTCAATAAATTCTATGCCAGATCCCTATTTTCTTGTGCCATGGCGACATTTTTAATAGCACTGAGCCTATTTTGTTCTGCCAAAGTCAAATTTTCTCTTGCTCAGTCGAATTTTTATAGGCAAAATCCTTGTCTGGATGTCTTCGTTGGGCGGATTTCCTTGATGTCTGACATATTCTCCTTCCTTCCGGCCAAGGACGATCCTTCCTTTCTCTTTGCCTTGCGCATTTTTCTTCGGTCGAAGTTGGCAATTTTTAACATTTTCCATACTTAGGCAAATTTTGTCTCTTTTTCCTCATCGTGTTAGGCACACTTCGTTTTATTTCTTGCCACGTCCCAATCCTCTTTAGCACATGTCCTTTCAAACTTGGCATTTGACCTCTCGAAAGTGTCTCAATACTTGGTCAAAATTCTCATCTTTCCATCCTTTTAGCCTCTGTACTTAGGCAAATATTCGAACCTCTTCTTAGACTTGGCATTAACACTTAGCCAAAAATCTTATCATCTTAGGCGGACTTCCTTGACATTTTGGACGAGGATCATGGATGTCTTTGATACCTTGCTAACCTCCTCCAAGTATATGGCGGACTTTGTAAGTCTTTAGGATGAACATTTTTGGACGTCCCTCTTTTCTAGGGCGGATTTCCTCAACACTTTAGCATTTATCTCAACATTTTATCCCCTTTGGAAATCCTACAATACTTAGTCAAAATTTCGAATTCCCACCTTTTAAGGCTTTTACACTTAGGCAAAATTTCAAAATTTTCATGGATAGTCTTCAGCCAAGTCAAATCTTTCAAGGGTGGACTTCATAACCCTCTTGCATCTCTCTTTTAAGCAGATGGCGGACTTTAGGTGATGTTTGGACAAGGATCCCTAAGGCTGGCGGACTTTAGAGACTTCTAGGATATCCTTGGGCGGACTTTGGAAGTGTCAAGGACTTCCCTCTTAGTGCATGGCAGACTTTGGAACCTTTCAGCACTTCCTCCCTTGATGCATGGCGGACTTCAAAGGATCCTAGGACATGCTTGCTTAGTGCTGGGCGGACTTCATGAGTTCTGGGCACTTGTCTAAACATTCTACCTCTTGGAAATGTCATGATGTTTAGCCAAAGTTCAATTTTCCACCCTTTTAGGCCCCCATACTTAGCAGATTTTCGAAATTCTCTTTGCTGGGCATTAATACTTAGTGAAAATTTTGATTTTTCCTTCTTCTACATGCCTAGGCGGACTTTCCAAGCCTTTTGGACATGCTTCTTTGTGAATGGCGGACTTTCAAGCCCCTTTGGACATCCTTGGCGGACTTTGGAAGGTCTTAGGATGTGCCTCCTTGCTGCATGGCGGACTTCAAAGCATCCTAGGATATCAAGGGCGGACTTTGGAACTTTTTGGACATCCTTCCTTTGAACTTGGCGGACTTCATGAGATGCAAGGATGTTGCTTGCTATATGCTGGGCGGACTTTGGAAGATCCAAGGATGTTCCTTCGAGATGCATGGACATGCTTCCTAAGTGCTGGGCGGACTTTGGCAGGTCCAAGGATGTTCTTCCTTGTTGCTGGGTGAATTCCATAAACTTCCTGACATTTCTTACACCTTCCTTCATCATTCTTCCATGGCGATCCTCAGACTTAAGCACATTTTTCACAGATTTCACCATTTTAAGAGCTTATCCTCATGATTTCATCTTCAGATCTGATTGATCTTGAACTGGTTTTGACTGATTTTCCAGATTTCGAGTGTTCTTGGTCTGATTTTTCACGCTTTTTTACTTGTTTTTTCCAGATTTTTCGAAATTCTTCAATTTTTTCATTTCGATTTTCTGAGAGATCTATTGAGTTTTTCGAACTTCTGAGTGCGTTTTCAGAACTCGGGACCCTTCCAAAAATAGAAACTTTCCAAAAATAGAAACTTTCTAAAAATAGACCCTAAAAAATAGGGATCCCAGAATTGCCCAAAAGTGCCAAAAAAGTAGGTCCTAAAAAATAGGGGGCCCGGGGTGAGAAACCCTAAAAATTTGGAAGTGTCGGATTTGACTGAAACGACAGTCGATCTTCGTCTCCCAGGCCTTCTAAGCACGATGGTGACGTTTACGCGCTGATTCAAGCATGGATTCTTGACTTGGCTCAGATGACTCTCGGCAAGACTGACTTGAAACCCTCAAAATGATGACCTCATTGTAAAAAGACAAATGATAAGCAGTTGCAACATCGAGGCAAAAAGCGGGACAGGGGAACCCCATTTGCAATGGGGCGATGTGAAAATGGTCACAAGCAGTACCCAAAACAAAAATTTTGCTTCATCAAGGTATTTTGTTTAAAGAGTCTAAATCTTGCTAAAATGATGTCAAATCAGTTTTGGGCAATATCAAGCATGGAGTTTTGTCGATTATTTGTCGATTAAAGGCAGTTTCATTGATCGAAACTGAATCGAGACTCATTTCGGAGGAGCATTTCGTGACAGCATTTCACGTTGCACATGGTCATTTCAGTGGTCAAGACGGAGTTTTTAGTGATTAAATTATGAGGATTTCTCAGAGAAAAGCAAGAAAGCACAACTGTTGCCCAGGGGCGCCCTTCTGTTTGAAGGTCAAGATCTTGTTGAAAGTGCTCATAAATACAGTTAATCTCTTCAGAATTGGTCTGGTTATCCGATGAGCTATCCAGCGAAGCTATCGAGACCCGTAACTCGGCAACTAGCGACAAAAGTTGAAATTCCCAAAGTTCTACATGACGAAACTTGTCCTCCAGCAAAAAGCTTGAGGGCGCCCTTCTAGAAGGAGGTTTGGATTTTGGTTTTTCTGATGATTGAAGCAATCAATTTCTTCACGACTAGTCTGCTCGTCCAACGAGCTATCAAACGCAGTCGTCCAAGTTCTAGAGCTCCGGCAGCCAACATCTGAAGATGAGCTTATAATGGGGTTTTCACCTCTTTCAGCTTCTTCATTGCATTTCCAGCGCAACTATAGCTCAGGGGCGCTGGTTAAAATGACCCTTGAGATGGTCAAATTTGCTGATGAGGTCTTCCTGACATCAGTACTAGTCTAGTCCAGCTCCGCAATGCACCAGGTTGCATGTCGATCCGACATTCCGGGTGATTGTGACAGAGTTTCTACAAAGCACGTAATTTCACAGGCGGACTGGCACAAGGTTTTCATTGTATTTCTATAGTCCAGAGGCGCCTAGCCTTTAGGCCTGTCAGATGAGGTCGTTCGCTTTCGAAGTCTTCACGGGATTCAAGCGTAATTACTTTATCTATTCAACGAGCCCAGCCATCAGCTTCCGGGATTTGGCAGTCGCTCGTACGTGCGAGGTCTTTGGCGAAGTGTTGAAAAGTGAAGATAACTCGCAAAATGGCCAAGTGTTGGTCGTTTATTCCATCTTAGGATGGGCGCCCTTCTATTTGAGGTCTTAGAAGCAATTTTCTTGCTTCGCCACCTCTAGAGACTTCTCTTGTCAATCCTTCTGGCTGTCCGTTAAAACAAACGTGGCTCGAATCGGATCATCCCAACTCTCAGTATCGAAGGACAAAGTAGGGTACTTGGATGAAAGTTCAACTTTCGTCAAAACGCTGCCAGTGCAACTGAAAGCTAGGGGCGCTTTTACTTTTGAGGCCCTTAATGCAATTTCCAAAGGCCGTGCGTATATCCATTGGATGCAGAATGTCTTCAGGCATGCAGTGAGCTTGGTTTCCTGTCAGTAGGGTTCACCGTTCGCTGTCAGCAGCCGTTTGAAGTATCAGATGGCAGTTTAGGAAAATGGTTTTAGTATGGTACCTGTAAATGAATTTAATCAAGGGCGCCTAATTTTTTGGGGTGTTTAATGATGGATTTTGCAGTAACGACTCCCAGCAGACATTTCTTCTTTGCTCAGCAGGCTTCGCGATGAATATCTCAGTTCAGTCTCAGCATCATCCGGTCACTCAGAAATCAGTGTCGAAGATGGCCAGTCGTAACTTTGTCGTCAGCTATAAAATAGGAAGTTAATAAAAAGTGTAATATCTTGAGTAAATAGACGCCTATGAGCTCAAATGATGACTTTTTGGAATCGGTGAAGTCCAACAGTGAAGCCTAAAGCTTCATCTGGTTTGTCAACTGAAGTTGAATAATATTTAATATTTATTATGCATATTTGGCATTAAATGGCGATTTTCTAAAGTTGGCGCCCTTTTTATGCTAAGTTTTCAAATTGCATGAAGATGAATATTTTATTATTATTTAATTTCGAACTCCGAGTCAGTGGCAATGAAACTGAGAAGGGTCCAATCAGAAGGCATCTATTTCAGTCAGGGTTTTAAATCTTGCTGTTCAGAAGTTGGTGTGAATTTTCTCTTATTTAAACCTGGCGCCCTCATTTGATATTTACCAAGCTTTGAGAAATTCGTATTTCTTAAGAGGAGATTTATACCTTAAAAGAAATTCGTATTTTTCAAGGCAAATTCAATTCTTCAGTTTGCAAAGGCGAATTCTCAAGTTTAATAGAAATTCATAATTTCTCAAGAGGCAAGTTCATATTCTTCAAGAACAAAGGCGCAAACTTCAAAGCAAATTCGCAATTCTTCAAGATCAAAGGCGGATTTCTTCATCAACAAATCAAAGGCGATTTTATCTAACATATCTTTTTGCAGGTTAAAAGTTCATATTTATCAGCAATTTGAAGAATTCAAGGGCGATTTTCATTGAAGAAGAGCATACAAAAAATGTCTTTTTCTTCCTTGGTTCTTAGATTTCTCTCAGATTTTGATTCGCATGTTCCTGAAATTGGAAAATTCGACAAGTCTCAACATCTGGATTATTTTCATGCAACTTCCTCGAATTCAAATTGTGCGTTTGATTTTTCAGGAATTTTTAACTTTAGAACATTCGTTCTCGAGTTACTAATTTTCTCAACTAAAAAGTCTTTGCATGATTAAAAAGTCTTTGCATGATTGAGTAGAGATATTCTCTATTTCCTCGCCTCGGGTTGTCTTAGAATATTTTTCGACAAACCCATATCTCAGATATTTTTCACAAAATAACTCTTCGAAAGGCTATTTTTAGCTTCAACAGCTATTATTTTGTTTCCTCCGTAAATCTTGTCGTAACATAGTCAAGTTCAAGGCCAACAGCAGTTTTTCGTAATGCGCCACTACCAATAGCCAGACCAAAATTCTTACTCATGACTTCCTAGATGGTCAGACAGATATCTTCACAAAGTATTCCTGTAAGGCCGATCCTAAGACTGAGCTTCAATTTATTCAAAATATTGAGCAGCCCGCTTATTAGAGTCCGATGTATTACATTATTGGTCGACATATCTAGGCAGGAGCATTATGACTGGGCATCCTTCATCAGCGATGTTATCCACAAGCAAATCACCGGTTTCCTAGTTGCCCACGAGTTTCACATGTGTTCTTACCTCGTGTACTTGATCGCCTATCAGGGTCAATTATGAGGGTTAAACACCGTGGGCATTCTCAGTGTTCAGAAAGTCTATCAGTATTATGATCAGCTTGAGTTCACTAGGGCTGAACGTCATTTCAAGCGTGTTCATGAGGCTTTTCTGACTTATACAGTGAGAAATTTGGACCGGGAGTTGCACGTTCGTATCTCGACAGTTGCTAGGGCAGCAATGGATGGATGGGCAGATTGGTTTATTCAATTCCCGACATACACCTACATCCGAGTATACGGATTTACAGGAAATCTAGCTATGCTTCCACGCTATACTTCAGATAAGACAATCTTTCAGGAGTTCCTGAGACAGATGCATGATGTTCATCGTCTTTACCGAGGTACGCACTATCTATCAACTTCTCTTCCTTTCGCCAATGTATTGGTGCAAGACGGCAATTGATGCCAAAGTTGCAGGGCAAGAGCTTGAGAAATATCATCTTAAGTATCTTGTTGAAGCATGTGCCTATGATCTTTCAGGTCATTACACAACTCGCCTTGCTGGAGGTATATTTCATGAGCCTTCTATGGAGGATTACTGGGCAAATTGCGCAGATGACTTCGAGGTTCGCAGACGTAGTTACGGCCGCTTCGCTACAAATTTATGTTTCTGTCAAGATGGAGGTTTATCGCATGATGAGGGAGAGGTTCTTCCTCATCAAAGATAAAAGTTGATACACAACCGAAGGCTGCCATTGATTGGTACGCCAAGGAATAATGAACGGTCAAGGAGAGGTCAAGTAGAAAGTTATCCAAAAACAAAGATAATTTTACTCACGCGAAGAAGACCGTGAGGGTGGCATGCCCAGAAAGGTATTTTAGTGGTGAATCCACCTTCCTCACAAAACCTAAACGAAGAAAAGGAGAACCTTCCTAAGAAAGGTCAAGCGCCAAATAATTCAAAGGGCAAGGCGCTTTGCCATCAGCATACACACACGGAGCCCCGACAGATGTACCGGCTCGTGAGCTACCGTAGGCTAGTTCAGTCCACCGCTCTAGGTTCAGCCTCAAGTTCCTACACCAATTCCAGAGCAATCACCAGTCCCAATTCACATTGAATTGGATTTAGACTCTCCACCTCGCAGTGGGTCCTCTACACGTTCACTTTCGTCGCAACCTCCTATTGCTAGTACAGACCCTTCCAGTAGTATTAGCCGAGATCAATCTTGGATCGAAGCTCAGCTTGGAAGGAAGAGAAGGCAGCCATCCTATGTTCTTAATCATTCCGATTTTGATGAGGTTTATCAGGATGCGCCAGACAAGAGGGTCAAGAACATGGTCCACGTAGAGAGGAACACTGACATGGAGATTGTCGTCGAGACTGCTGTACCTCCATAGGGGAAGAGCTTGGCTGAGTTGGAATCTCAGGATTTTGAGGTTATCACGGTTAACCTTGGTCGTAGCACACGTCAGACTCAGGTTGATCTATTGCAGGTTGCTACAGACAGTGCCAGGGATAGAATATTGAAGGATGGAGAAGATAAAGCAGCCCTCAAGGCTTAAATCAGACAGCTTCGTCAGTATATTTCTAGCCTTGTACATAGACCAGATGTCATCGCCACACTCCCACCGATGCTTGAGCCTCTAGCAGAGCAAAGTCAACTTAATCACTTAGTTGCGTATGGCAAGCGTTTGGATGAATGGGAGGAGGAGTTCGTTGCTAGAGGTCATGCTATGCTCACAGAGTTATATCAGTTGCGGTATAATGCACGAGAGCTCCATATTCGTCTCCAGGATGAGGAGCGAGATATGGCGATTAATAAACCCCAGGATGAGATTATGATTGCTCACCTGAGTGTGGCATATGATGCAGTCACAGATGCAAAGGATAGGGAAGCTATCTATTCTTGGAAAACACAGTTGGTTTTCAAGGCAAAGATAGAAGAGACTTTGGCGTCAGAGTTGGCTGAAAGTAGAGAGCACGTTACTAGTGCACTCCGGTCGGTGAGAACTTTGGTTTCTCGCTTACCGTGCCGATATTAGATTGAGGGTGGTGCCTACGTTGAGCTTACCAATGTTCAGTCAGAGCTTCAGGCACTCATTCATACCATTTTCAATGGGGAGACCATTGGCTGTAAGGTTACTCAGCTTACAGTCCTGTCAGCATTGTTTGATGAGGCAACAAGGAGCAGAGGGGAACTTCAGTCTCAGATCACAGCTGGTGAGGATATGCTGCACCGACATAGCATTCTTCGACAGAGTCTCATAGCTCCAGATAGTGATACAGTTAACAATCTTGTTGAGGGATTGATTGCTCGAGATCGCGGACAATAAACTTCAGTTCCCATCTCTCAGGATAGACATTACACACAGGAGTTAAACTTGGCATTACTTTCTCAAGTTAACTCGCTGTCTTATCTATTCTGAGATTAGCTTTACACACTTGGAGTTTCATTTAGGGTTTTCGTTAACTGATGGTAGTCTTCCAGTTAACATGCTTTCAATAAGGACGTGCATGCTTGCACAATTGTCCATTTTAGATTAGATGTTTCGGTTAACTAATGGTAGTTTTCCAAGTTAACTGTATAGTTTACTTCATTAGGGCTTAGCAATAAATCTTGCATGCATTGCAACACTGTAGTTGACTCAAGGTGATTTTAGGGTTCCCTACACCTTGATGTATATAAATAAGAGTTTTTGCTCATTTGTAAATAACTTTTGCACGAGAGAGAAATATATGTTGTGCCCACCTTGCCTTCAATATTGCTCTTTTGGTATTTGTTCATGCGTTTTTGCTGTTATAGTGAATTGTTATGCCACATAGGGTTTCATGCAATTATAATGGTGAATTCTTTCCTTAGTTTACATAAATCTGTTTTGTGTTCAATAAACTTGTTCAGATTGAGATGATAGTTGTGCCACCTTGCCTTCAAGTAGAGAATCTGCACTTGGTTATCGTGTGTTGTTGTGAACAATAAACTTATTCGGATTGAGCTCGATAGTCGTATAATTTACCTTCTTTGCTGGAGAATTCAGATTCGGCTATCGATGTTAGAAATGCAATAAACGCGGTTTAGATTTGAGTCGCATAGATGTGCTATAATTTTACGCGTTGAGAATTTATGCATCATGATCGCCCTCGATAGTCAAACCCTTGCTCCGTTTTCTCATGCTCTGTTTTCTTGAGGAAATTGGATAGATTTTAATTAATTGGCATAGTTGTAGTTAGTAGTTTGCAAAACCAGAAAATACTCAGCTGCAACGTATATAGTTTTCGAGAAAGTCTTGTACCTCTACAGCTGAAACAAAAAGACAGGATATAGTTTAGTTTATTTCCTTTGCAAGTACTTTTGTCAAGCACAACGAGGGAGCTTCCCCTCCTAATTTGAAGAGCACTCATTGCGTAGTGTGCATAGCTGTCCGTACCAACTCTTACTCCAGAGGTGCTAGTTGTTACGCCAACAAAGAGCATGTTTAAATCTAATGCAAAATCATCTCTTTGGCAACATGTAACCGTGCTTGACCAAAAAATTCTTGGTAGTGGGGGTTATCATTGGTATTATAGCCAATGTGGGAATGAGTATAAGGGCTTGTATAGTCAAGTGGAATCTCACATGTGTGCTATTACTAGCTTAGGAATAAGAATTTATCTGAGGCCAAATAAAAAAGGGTTGCCAAAACAAGAAGGAATCGTACATATCAAAGAACAAGAGGACACCAACATGGTAAGTAACAACTTGAAGGAGTACGTCCTTTTTCCAAGAAAGTATCATAAAAACCTCCCACTAGCTAACACAATCGGTTGGCCCACATCCTTTCATGCCACCATCATCTTCTCGACAAGAGAATACCTCCTTTCTTTCCTATAAAAGAGACCCATTTAAATGTTGAAAATTGAGGTGTTTATGTAGCCTAATACTTTGTAAAACTTTACGATTGTTGATCTAAATATGTATTCTTTGTGGGTGAATAATCTAATTAATTCATTTTATCATTTGTAGAATGAAGACAGAAGTTGTAGAAGAATTAGACAAGATCATAGTTTGCGGATCGGGTTTACTCGCTGACTCGTGAGTCCCTTGGCCTCGCCGAAGTTCACTGCCGCTGACTTCCCTCGAAACCAAAGTAGTCCTCGGGTCGACTCCCCGAAGTCCGACTCAGACTCGCCGCAGTCTCCGGGAGGTCACTGGAAGTCCCACCTGTGACTCTCTCAAGGCCGAAAGTCCAAAAACGGGTTAAAACCCATGTTTTTTTCGGCCTTTTTTTTCATTTTTTGACTCACTTGTGAAAACCAGGTCTGCAAATTGCTTTGGGGTTGATAGAAGAAAGGAGAACGAACCAAAAAGGTCAAAATAGAGCAAGGTAAGTGATCTAACACTTCTTTTTGTTTGTTTTCTTCAATTTTTTTGCATTCAAAATTTAAAAAATCAAGAAAAATAAGGGGAAATGCTGCCAATTTTTTTTCTATTTTCCTTAATAGCCTAATTCTTATTGTTTCTACTTTCTAGCTTGGTTTTGCATTTTTTTCCTTTTGCAAATGTTTGAAACTTTGAAATTTTGAATCACATTTATTTGCTGATTTTTTAGCAAACCCTAGCTGATTTTTTTTTTCATTTTGAACTTGAAACAGCAATGTCGTCTTCAAATCCAAAGGGAGTAAAAAAAGACCCTGCATGGAAGTATGCAATTCCAGGAAATAAAAAAGGTGAATTGACATGTCATGAATGCAACAAATGGATGACAGGAGGAATAAACAGATTAAAATACCACCTTGCTAGAATCCCTGGGCAAAATGTGGAGGGATGCAAGAATACTACTCCTGAGATCATTAGAGAGATGAAGGCCCTTCTTGCTGAATATGAGCTTAAGAAAGAGGAAAGACAAAAAACAAAAGATGCCCTAACATCAGTGATGAGTGGATCTCAATCCCAATCTGCACCCTCTATGCCCCATGGTGTTGCAAGTCCAAGCTTCCGTGCTCCACATTCATCTTTTGGTGAGAGTCCTGATGGTTCTTTTCTACTGCTAGTCAGGGTCCTTCATCAGGACCAAATTATTTTATTCCACGTAATGTTCCAGGAGCACAACCTTCACTTGAAGGTACGGGTTGGAATAAAGAAAAGCATCAAGAAGCTAGGATGGCTGCTGCAAACTTTTGGTACTTACAATAATCTACCTTTCAATGTTGCAAACAGCCCATATTGGGAAGGTTTGGTGAATGCCCTTACAGTTGCAGGAAAGGGGTTTAAGACCCCATCATCTAAAGATTTGAGTGGGCCATTGCTAGAGGAAGCCGTAAAGAATACACGGTTTGTGGTTGATGAGCAAAAAAAATTTTGGCGAAGAAAAGGTTGCAGCATTTTATCTGATGGGTGGACAGATGGACGAAATAGAACTCTCCTTAACTTTTTAGTGGCCTCTAATGGTGGATTGGTGTTTCTAAAATCAATAGATGCCTCCCATGAAGTTAAAAATGCTGAGACTTTATGCAATCTATTAGATGGGGTGGTCCAGGAGGTTGGAGTTGATAATGTTGTCCAAATCATCACGGACAACGCAGCTGCATATGTAGCTGCAGGTAGACTACTTATGGAGAGGTATCCCACAATTGCATGGTCTCCATGTGCTGCACATTGCTTAGACCTATTGCTAGAGGACATTGGGAAGATTTCATGGGTCAAAAGTGTGGTTGAAGATGCAAAAAGTGTTACAAAATTTATCTACAACCATACTTGGGTGCTTTCTTTGATGAGGAAATTTACAAATGGCAAGGACCTTGTGCGACCTGGAGTGACACGATTTGCTAGCCACTTCCTCACATTGCAAAGCATTCTTGGTGCCATTAATCATCTCAAACAAATGTTCGTGTCTGATGCTTGGAAGGAGTCCTCATTTTCCAATAGACCTGAAGGGGAGAGGATTGTTGCCATAGTTTTTGATGAGACATTCATCAAAAATGGAGAGGAGTTGATGGGGGTAAGTAGCAATCACACAAAAATAAATTATACATGATAATCTATTTGCTGTTTTTTTTTTTTAGGGGTTAATTTTGTTATGATTTAACATTTGTTTTCATTTTTTTAGGTGACAGAACCTTTGGTGAGGGTTCTTCGTATGGTGGATGGAGATGGCATGCCAATGGGGTTCATCTATGAGGCCATGGATAGGGCCAAAGAGGCCATATCACGTTACTATGGCGGAAACAAAAGGAAATATGAAATCATATGGCGCATCATTGATCGGAGATGGACACACCAACTCCACCAGCCGATCCATGCCTTTGCCTACTTCTTGAATCCGAAGTTCTACTTCTCGGACACATTTAAGGCGGATGAGGAGGTCATGGAAGGTCTTGTCATATGCATTGATAGGATGGTGCCTGATCCTGAGCTGAGAGATAAAGTGCTTGATGAGTTGGAGTTGAGATTTGTTACATCTTATTTATGAATTTGCAATGTTGAGCCTTGACTATCTATGAATTTTCTATATTTGATTTACTTTTTCTTTTATCTATTCAAGGTCTACAAAGGTGCAAAGGGGAGACTCTTTTCCTCCCAACAAGCAATTGAAAGGAGAGGAAAACAACAACCAGGTAAAAAATGAAATTAGAAACTTGATTCTTACATATAGATTGTTTAAAGTTTTAAACTTTACTTTATTCTTATTTCTTAATACTTATATTTTTTAAACATGTTTTTGTAGATCTATGGTGGGAGAACTATGGTGCTAGCACACCAAATCTTCAAAAGCTAGCCATACGTGTCTTGTCACAGCCATGCAGTGCTTCTGGGTGTGAACGGAATTGGAGTTTATTTGAGAACATTCACACAAAGAAGAGGAATAGGTTGACTCAGCAGCGCCTAAATGATTTAGTTTTTGTTCGATACAACCTTCGCCTTCGAACTAGAAAGGTGGAGGGTGTTTCACATGAGTCCATCGACTTGGATGACATTGATCCATATGGTGAATGGACTATTGATGAACAAAATGATGAGGCTGATGTCTTCCTTACTGATGAGGATCTTGCTGAATTAGAGAGAGCAGCAGCAGAAGAAGAAAGCAAGATTGGATGCCATGGAGGATGAAGACACATTCGAATATCATGTTTCCCCTTCTCGATCTCCTAGTCCTCGTTTGGATACTATAGCACGGGCACCTTCTAGTTCTAGGCCTCCAAAATTGAGTACCATTGGGAGGGGAAAAAGGAAGATGTAGATTATATGTGGTTGTTAATGTTTTCCTCTTTTTGACATGATTATATGTAAACATTTATAAATTTATGATGCTGTTCTACATTGAAACTATGAGTATTTGATGAATATGAATGATGAAATTTCAATTATTGAGTGTTTGATGATCATATGACATGTGTAATCTTTGAATTATAAGTGTTTGATAATCAAATTAGGCTCTTATGTTCTCTAAATGCATTAATTTGTTCTTGTTTTTTTGTAAAACTACGGTTTTTTTGCCGAGTCCTAACCGAAGTCTTTTTTCCGAGTCCTGCGTCGAGTCCCGGAAGTCCGAATATCATATTTTTTGGCTGCCGAAGTCACCGAAGGAAGTTTTCCAACCATGGACAAGATATTAGAAGATACACAACATATACCGTGGAGAAACCCTTTCGGGAAAAAACTCCACCAAGAATCAATATATTATTTAATCTTAGAGTAAGATTACAACAATTCCAATCCTTCCTTGAGATGTTTCTCCTGCCTTTAACAAATCTTCTTCACAACCTGCAATAAAACTGATACTAACTCTCTTCAACTTGCTTGAGATAAATACACATTAATCAACTTTGTAAACTCCAAAAGAGTTACAATTACAATGCTCAACCCCTATCCCTAAAAGGTACGCCTATCTCTTGAAAGTAAAGTTATGTCGTGAATAACAATGTCAATCTTCATCTTCATCCATTTGGGCATCCCAAACTGAAGTACAAACTCAACCTTTATTCTGTAAATATCTTAAAGGCTTCATCCTCAAAATAGGCGCCCAGGAGAGGGCCCACTTAACTCAGCCTTCTAAAATATCTCAACATGCAAAGGAGTTAATTCCAACAAGCCAACTCGGACGCCCAAGTTGGGTCCAAGTCATTTTTTGTTAACTGAAACATTTCTCTCCACCATTCATGCAAGAATGGTCATGCCCTGTTAACTGAAGGTAGTCCCTGTTATCTATCATGCAACTCAAGTCATTAGCGATGCATTCCAAGTTAACTAAATTCAACTAGCATTCAACTAAAACTAACTAAACATAACTGAACTGAATTGAACTAAACTGAACTAAATTGATTCTGAACTGAACTAAACTAAACTGAACTAATCTTATCTGAACTAAACTGAACTCAAGGTGAGTGTCACCTACCATGTGGGTGCCCCATGTGCTCCTATTATTTAGGAACTCATCTTGGACGACCTCACATGCTCCTATCATTTAGAATTAATTCCAAATGTCAATTAACATGATTATTTCATCAAATATTAATCTCTTCTTAATCCTAGTGTTGATGAACACATTCCAAGGACTTAGGAGATACATGAAATAAATAATGTTTAGGATTGCAATTAAATGGCATCTGAAATATGCCCCTTAATTTTTCTTGGAATTTTCACAACACAATCAACACTACGCCAAATGAATTAGCGTTAGCTGCAAAATTGAAAACCAATTTAAAATGATCTCAACGCCAAGAATGCACACTCAATCCCAATGAAGGAGAGGTGATGTCATATGGCGGAGATAACTAACCAATAACTGAAATGAAATTACAATTGAATGGAGCTAGGCAGTGAACCAGCTATGAAAGAATTCCGCACTTCCACTAAATCAGTGGGGGGAAAGAGATTACAAAACAAACTAATTCATCCGTTGCAGCGGGCATCCACTCGTGAGTGGGAATTCACCACTTTTCAGTGGGTACAAATGAGAGAATTAACAAGTTCTTTTTCCACACTGGCGGTAAACCATCCAGGGGTTACAATTGTGATAATTAAACATAAATAGAGCAGTAATAAATGGACTAAAACAGTACTATTGTTATCAGCTTTACAATGTAGAGAACTACTACAAATTACAAGTGTTTTCAATAGAATCAAAGTACAACTGATAGAAGATGATCTCTCTCTATGATACCCTTTTGAATTATTGAAAATCAAACCAAAATTTGAACCTTAAGCAATCTGATTTTTCAAACCAGCAAACTGAAAATAAACAACCAGCAAACAGAAATTCAATCAAATGCTCACAACTTCATCAATATACCTCTGAATGGAATGTAATGAAATGCAAAGGCTCTTTGGAGGATAGGCGCCCAAGTTGCAACACTGAAACCACATCAAATTCCCTTCAATTATTTGGCACAAACTTCAATGCTCTCCTAAATGGTACAGCCTGGCTGGGAGGGGCAATTTTGCATTATAAAATTAAATACTTTGAATTAAATTTTGCTCTTTTGTGGGAAGGGGCGCCCATGTACTAAGAATCAATTTCTTCAATACCCAGAAGCACATAAAAATCATACAAAAAGATGTTAATGAAAACCTCCTTCAGCCATGATATGACCAGTAAACACAATTCTGAAAATTATTATCAAAAACTACAAAATCTTCAACTTTGAAGCTCAATGTGCACTTCTGGATGAAGCACACTCTCAATCCACCATCTAGGGAACCATAGTTTCAGGCCCGAAGAATGGAGTCAAATTGCTAAGCTTCCCCTTAGCCAGGTTCTGAATTCAATCCAGCAACATTTTGTTATATTTTTCAAAAGATGAGAAATGAATGAGCAATGGCTTGCTTTTATAGAATTGAAGGTGACTGTTGGCTTTTCAGCTTCCATCTTTTTTCCCTCCAAAAGGAACGCCCCATTTCACTTTTGAAATATTTTAATTTTGAAAAACACTTTATTTCTCCTCAATATGGCGTCCCACTTCAAGGCATAAAATAACATTAGAAAATATTAAATATTTACTTCATGAAGCATACCCCCTTCATGTCCACCTTTTAAAACAACTTAAGTTAATGCACTAGGCCAAGGGGTCAACTTGAAATTAAAACATTAATGCCTTGAAATATACTATTTCTCCAAAAATTACTCTTCTAAAGCCAAAACCAGAATAACTCAACTGCTCCAACAAAAGAACTCACTGAAGTGCTACCAACTAGACCACTGCCAAAACTAGACTTACTAAAAATAGCCGATGCCAAAAATAGTAAGTTCATCTCAGAACCAACGGAAAGCTGAACTGAGCTGGAAGCAAGACTTATTGAAAGTGGAAACCCTAAATTTGCACATCTGAGTAGCCTACGGATTCCCGAAAATAGGCTAAATCCAAATGAAGAGCGTATGGCCAAAATGGGGACATTACAGTTCGCCCTTCCCAAAATTGTTTGTCCTCAAGCAATTCCAATGCCATCCTAAAATCACCATGCTGAACCAAACTGAAACTGAATATGATCCCTGGGTCCCAAATCAACCTAGGAGAAAGATAGCACCTATTGATATAAGCACTGCACTGCTAGATGCCAACAAAAGAAATTACCAGATTAAAATTAAACTGAAACATCATGGGAATAAATTCTAGAAGACCATCATTGGCTTCATCATCTTCAACTGTTGAATAGAAAACCCAAGTGATTCCAGGATTCCAAATCTTCCTCAGGAACACTGTTCCTCTAATCCATTGCACTACTTTGATTAATACAACTGAATACTCAAAGTGGACTAAGACAATGCACCAAACATGTCAGTACCTGAGTCCCATATCAGTCTATAGGACCTCCAAACCTTACTGTCATAATTCTGATCAGCAACAAAATTGTTCTTAAACAAGTCACCAGACCATTGCCAAACAAATAACCAAGCCCCACACTCCATCTCAATCCAAAAGGATATACAATTATTGAAAAATCTCCAAGAAATCTTCACATATTTCACTTCAAGAGCCTCAATTTGACAAATCAAATCAGCTAATAACTCGCTGTCCCAAAAAGTAATGTATGAGTTGGTACCAAAAAAACCACTGTCAACCATCAATGAACAACCCATACCTGAACTTTGACCATACTGAATCATTCCCTTGCTCATTTGAGGCAGAAATTCAATCCAAATAGGAGATGGAGAGACCTAAAAATGAAATAACCAGCTTCCTAACAGGTCTGAAATAATCATCTTGAGATCTGATTTTTGGAAAATCAGCATCCAAGAAGACAAGCAGCAGCTGCAACATAAGAATTTTTCATCAAAATGAGCATAACTGTTCATGATCCAATTTGATGGCACCTTCAGCAAGAGTCCCATGCCACCACAAACCAACTTCTAATCATATTTCCTTCCCAAAACACCAATTTATGATCAGGAATAAAGAACCAATGACATAAAAAGAAGATAGCAGCAATCATAGAACTGAAATTTAGACACTTATCTCTCCAACCAATCTTTTTTTTATGCATAACAATCTTCATTTGAATATACTTGGTATTCCACATACTAATTTTCAATTGAAGACATTTCCCAATACATGAGCAAAGAATCACAACTACATTATGAAAATAATGTGTTGGTCTATCCAATTGAGAATTACCTTCTTTCCAAGTAATGCCAAGATCCCAAACCAACAATAATGAAGAACCACTTCTCAGACGAAGTATTGCTCTCACCTGAATCCTTTGGCTTACTTGATCCATCTGAATTGCCGCTTCTTGAAACTCCAATAAGTGTTCAATCAAAATATGTTCGTTAAAGAGATTGAATCCAAAATTTTGTGACATGATTTGCCGAAAAGATTCCATGAATCCTTCATCAAATGCAATTCTAAAATCAATCACTCTAAGAGAAGATGATGATGAACTAAAATCTGACAAGAGTCTCACAAGCATCCTCATCAAAATATAAATAAAACCTTCATCAACATGCCCATCAACTCTTTGATGAACAATAAGAATGTCTTCACTTCTTTGTGTTCCAAGAGTTACCAATTCTTGTTGAGTTGTTGCACTAAGAGCAGCAGTAGATTCAACTTCATGCAACTCACGTATCAACACTCCAATGCTGGAAGACAAATTCAAATCCCCTTCTTCAATAATCTTTGAAACAATTCCTTCATCATTTTCAAAAAGAGGATTTACATAAATCTTACTAGAATCTTCTTCATACAAGAGATTGTCAAAAGCCTGAAAAACTTGAGAATTTGAATGCTTTGGTCTCTCGGGGCAGCATTCCAAATCATATGTTTCTTGTATGAGATCAAGCTCATCAAGAATTACTTGAAGCTCCTCCGCTCTTCTTTTGTTTTCTTGCTCCCATGAATATTGAACAGCAGAAATCTGATTCTCTGCTTCAATTAGAGTCTTATGCACTTCTTGCAACTTTGCTTTGGTAAGCTTGTTCCACTCCAATGCCTTATCAGCAATTTTGGCCACTTTGTCTTTGTCACGAATGATGTGCAAAAGACTAGATTTAATTTCCTCCAAGGCAAACTTAATGGACTTCATATCTTCAATTGAAATGCAGGATACAACTTCTCCCCTAGGCACATCATAAATCAATTGTTCTACATGCCTATGAATTCTATCAAGATTTAACAAAATTTGAATTCCATTTCCAGCAGTCTGTGAACTTGAGCTGCAATCTTCATATGCTGGCTGAGATGATGTAGAACCACTTTGATGGATAAAGATTTCAAAAATGGTTTGAGTTGTACTCCTCAACTTGTCTCGCATGTGATGAACACTCTTCATCATTCCATCCATAGTGTCTTCCAATTCCTTAGCTTTTTGCCTTAACTTGATTTCAGGTGAAGAGAAATTTCCCTTATAACTACTAGAAGCTTCACCTTCCATGTCATCTTCTACACATGATTCAAAGGAATTTGATCAAATCAGCTTTGAAGTGGGAAGAGACTTCCACTTCCTCTTTCTTCTTCTCCTCCTTGACTTGACTTTCAAACCAGCATTCTCTGGAATTGTGAAGAAGCAAATTGCTAATTGAACACATATCTTCAACTAACCGAACTTCTCCTTCATTTGGATCTGCACATATGGCCTCTTCGTGCATCTCTGTTTCAACTTTTGTTTCCAAAATTTCTTTCTTTGAATCTTCAACATGAGGCTTCTTAACACAAGTCAACTCACTGTTCTCCTCTATAGAAAATAAGAGTACCTTACTAGTCTTCAAGGCTTCCACTAACACATTACATTCTTCTACAAAATGCTTGGCTAAGTGCAAATTCGTAGATACCCCTTGAACTTTTGCAATGTCTTCAAAGGAATTCCAACTTTCATCCTCCTCTTCAGCTTCGGACATCTCCTCTTTGTTCACAATAGTCTTCTTCAAAAATGGTTTCAATTTATCTTCACATTGACTGAAAATTTCTTTAACTAACAAATCAGCAATGGGAGAAATCTGCTCTTCGCGTTTATAAGCATCCACGAGAAGAGTTTGGACACTTTCAGGAAGACTATCAGCTTCTTTAATTGTAAAGATTAGAACATTCATGACAGTTGCAAGCATACCCTCTTTTTGCTCACTCCAGGTCGAGGTTTAAAGATAATTAAACAAGTGATAAATCTGATTTTCCAACCCCAATTCTATCAATAGGATGCAAGCTCTAACTTCCGAAAATGCCTCTAAAACAGCAACTCTTCTTGGAAATAAACTGCTACCCGTTTCATCCAAATCTTGAAAACTTTCCACTATCATATTTAATATGATCTTCATGGTTTCATCATCATAGGGCATCTTGGGAATTACAATTCTTATTATCTTCATGAAACAAGAAGAAATCAGCAGCTTGGTTTCTTCATCAGGATGCCTCAACCAATAGGGCTGATTCAAAGAATTCACTGCAGGAGCTAGTGCCAACTCCATTTTCTCTGAAGATGATGGCTTCACTTGTCTCAAACATTGTTCTCTTCATTTTCACTCGACTAAAAATCTTTGTCAAGTCTCTTTCCAGTCGTATATAGTGCCTCTGCTAGTTTCATCTCTTCTTCATTAGCCATGCTTAACTGCCAACTTCTAGATACCACAAGGAGCTGAACTAGAATTTGTTCTGACTTTCGGTGTAGTACCAGAGATCTTTGTCGCTCATCTGCCTAAACATGAAGCACTGATCAACAGGATGGCAGGATCTTCTGCTCTGATACCACTGAAATATGCCCCTTAATTTTTCTTGGAATTTTCACAACACAATCAAACACTGTGCCAAATGAATTAGCGTTACTCCAAAATTGAAAACCAATTTAAAATGATCTCAACGACAAGAATACACACTCAATCCCAATGAAGGAGAGGTGTTGTCATATGGCGGAGATAACTAACCAATAACTGAAATGAAATTACAATTGAATGGAGCTAGGCGGTGAACCAGCTATGAAAGAATTCCGCACTTCCACTAAATCAGTGGGGGGAAAGAGATTACAAAACAAACTAATTCATCCATTGCGGCAAGCATCCACTCGTGAGTGGGAATTCACCATTTTTTAGTGGGTACAAATGAAAGAATTAACAAGTTCTTTTTCCACACTGGCGGTAAACCATCCAGGGGTTACAATTGTGATAATTAAACACAAATAGAGCAATAATAAATTGACTGAAACAGTACTACTGTTATCAGCCTTACAATGTAGAGAACTATTGCAAATTACAAGTGTTTTGAATAGAATCAAAGTACAATTGATAGAAGATGATCTCTCTCTATGATACCCTTCTGAATTATTGAAAATCAAACCAAAATCTGAACCTTAAGCAATCTGATTTTTCAAACCAGCAAACTGAAAATAAACAACCAGCAAATAGAAATTCAATCAAATGCTCACAACTTCATCAATATACCTCTGAATGGAATGTAATGAAATGCAAAGGCTCTTTGGAGGATAGGCGCCCAAGTTGCAACACTGAAACCACATCAAATTCCCTTCAATTATTTGGCACAAACTTCAATGCTCTCCTAAATGGTACAGCCTGGTTGGGAGGGGCGATTTTGCATTATAAAATTAAATACTTTGAATTAAATTTTGCTCTTTTGTGGGAAGGGACGCCCATGTACTAAGAATCAATTTCTTCAATACCCAGAAGCACATAAAAATCATACAAAAAGTTGTTAATGAAAACCTCCTTCAGCCATAATATGACCAGTAAACACAATTCTGAAAATTATTATCAAAAACTACAAAATCTTCAACTTTGAAGTTCAATGTGCACTTTTGGATGAAGCACACTTTCAATCCACCATCTAGGGAACCATAGTTTCAGGCCCGAAGAATGGAGTCAAATTGCTAAGCTTCCCCTTAGCCATGTTCTGAATTCAATCCAGCAACATTTTGTTATATTTTTCAAAAGATGAGAAATGAATGAGCAATGGCTTGCTTTTATAGAATTGAAGGTGACTGTTGGCTTTTCAGCTTCCATCTTTTTTCCCTCCAAAAGGAACGCCCCATTTCACTTTTGAAATATTTTAATTTTGAAAAACACTTTATTTCTCCTCAATATGGCGTCCCACTTCAAGGCATAAAATAACATTAGAAAATATTAAATATTTACTTCATGAAGCGTCCCCCTTTCATGTCTACCTTTTAAAACAACTTAAGTTAATGCACTAGGCCAAGGGGTCAACTTGAAATTAAAATATTAATGCCTTGAAATATACTATTTCTCCAAAAATTACTCTTCTAAAGCCAAAACCAGAATAACTCAACTGCTCCAACAAAAGAACTCACTAAAGTGTTGCCAACTGGACCACTGCCAAAACTAGACTTACTAAAAATAGCCAATGCCAAAAATAGTAAGTTCATCTCAAAACCAACAGAAAGCTGAATTGAGCTAGAAGCAAGACTTATTGAAAGTGGAAACCCTAAATTTGCACATTTAAGTAGCCTACAGATTCCTAGAAATAGGCTAAATCCAAATGAAGAGCGTATGGCCAAAATGGGGACATTACAGCATCCTATTTCCAACATTCTCCCACTTGACATTATACATTGAAATTATTCTAAACAAGGAATAATAATTTTAAATCAAGTACAGGACTCAAGGCCAATGGCCTTCCTGCATCAACTAATCAATCCATGCTAACTTCAAATGCAACTTGCATAATCATGAAGCTCCAAGCAAATGATTAAAACCAAGAGAACTTATCTGTAGGAACTGGTTTCATAAGATAATCTGCAACATTAATTAAAGTCTCAACTTTCTCAATTAATACCTTCCCACTTTCAACCATTTCTCGCACAAAGTGATACTTAACATCAACATGCTTAGTATGAGCATGATATATAGGATTTTTGGCTAAACAAATAGCACTCTGACTATCACATTCAAATTTAACTTACTTGCAATTAAAACCAATACCTTTCCCAAGTCTTTGTATCCAAACTGCCTCTTTGGAGGCATGTGAAACCGCCGAGTGTGTTGAACTCACGTTCAACCAAGGTGTAGGCTCCTCGGTCTTTTCTGTTGGGAAAACTTTTCTTGCTAGTAACCATTCCAACATGTCTCTAACCATAAGAGAACTCAAGCCTCACCTATTTCTCCAAGTATCCATGAGGACCTATAAACAACCAATCCATGCCAAACTCCAAATGCAACATAGCACTATCATGAAGTAATCAAGCAAATGATTAATGTACCTAATACTTAAGAGAACTACACAAGATCAATGTCAAAGCTAAAAATCTTGAACATAAACATGACATCTATGATCTAACCATCTCCTCCTAGGAGATCACATGCACCATAACATACTTAAACATCCTAGTCTCAAGAGAACCATGCCAAACTCTAAATGCAACAAGAGTAAACCATGACATAATAGCAACCTCTCTAAACCAAGAAAACATATCCCCAATCACCTGAAGATAACCTTACCGATGATGCATCCACGTCACTACCAACAACTCCCACTGAACCCTGGTACCGAGTCACACATGGCATCATGACTACCATCCTCTTCATGAAGATTACTATATCAAAACCACATTTCTGTCATAAGCTCGCACCAAACCTGTGAATCCAAGCTTCTCAATGACACATTATAACAAATTTATTTTCCAAAATCAGCAATAACAAAAATAGTAAAAGTTCCCACTACAGCCAAAAAACCTCCAATCTTTTAAGAGAAAGGCATCCCAATACTCTACCCAACCTCAACTCTGATACCAAATGTTGAAAATTGAGGTGTTTATGTAGCCTAATACTTTGTAAAACTTTATGATTGCTGATCTAAATATGTATTCTTTGTTATAGATTCTTTGTGGGTGATTAATCTGATTAATTCATTTTATGATTTGTAGAATGAAGACAAAAGTTGTAGAAGAATTAGACAGGATATTAAAAGATACACAACATATACCATGGAGAAACCCTTTCGGGAAAAAACTCCACCAAGAATCAATATATTATTTAATCTTAGAGTAAGATTACAATAATTCCAATTCTTCCTTGAGATGCTTCTCCTGCCTTTAACAAATCTTCTTCACAACCTGCAATAAAACTGATACTAACTCTCTTCAACTTGCTTGAGATAAATAGGCATTAATCAACTTTGTAAACTCCAAAAGAGTTACAATTACAATGCTCAACCCCTATCCCTAAAAGGTATGCCTATCTCTTGCAAGTAAAGTTATGTCGTGAAGAACAATGTCAAATCTTCATCTTCATCCATTTGGGCGTTCCAAATTGAAGTACAAACTCAACCTTTATTCTGTAAATATCTTAAAGGCTTCATCCTCAAAGTAGGCGCCCAAGAGAGGGCCCACTTAACTCAGCCTTCTGAAATATCTCAACATGCAAAGGAGTTAATTCCAAGAAGCCAACTTGGGCACCCAAGTTGGGTCCAAGTCATTTTCTATTAACTGAAACATTTCTCTCCACCATTCAAGCAAGAATGGTCATCCCCTGTTAACTGAAGGTAGTCCCTGTTATCTGTCATGCAACTCAAGTCATTAGCCATGCATTCCAAGTTAACTGAAGTCAACTAGCATTCAACTAAAACGAACTGAAGATAACTGAACTGAACTAAACTGAACTGATTCTGAACTGAGCTAAACTGATCTGAACTAAACTCAAGGTGAGTGTCACCTACCATGTGGGTGCCCCATGTGCTCCTATTATTTAGGAACTCATCTTGGACGCCCTCACATGCTCCTATCATTTAGAATTAATTACAAATGTCAATTAACATGATTATTTCATCAAATATTAATCTCTTCCTAATCCTAATGTTGATGAACACATTCCAAGGACTTAGGAGATACATGAAATAAATAATGTTTAAGATTGCAATTAAATGGCATCCTATTTCCAACATTAAAAGGCCTTCAAGAATGAGGCAAGGAAGGTTGAAGATGAGAGCATTGTTCGTTGCATTTATGGCATGGGCTTCCATTCAACCTTGTTTGATCACCATATTGGAAGGATATGGTGACAGCAATTTCAATGCACTTGTTGATTGCATTAATCCTCAATATGAAAAAAGTGCACACCACCTTATTGGCCAAAGAAAAAGCTTTCATAGAGGTATCATTGAGAACAATCAAGGAAACATGGTCCAAAACAAGAGTGTCCATTATTTTTGATAGATGGAAGGACTACAAAAATAGCCAACTAATTAATGTCACTGTAGTGTCCCATAAAGGGATGATATTTTTGGAAGTAGTAGATTGTGAGGAACAAATGAAAAATGTAGCCTTCATTGCTAATATCCTCATACAATCCATTGAGATGATGGACCCTAAAAATGTTGTCTAAGTCATGACAGACAAAACTAAAAAAATGTACGGTAGTTGGTTCAATAGTAGAGGATACATATGGACATATTTTTTGGACACCATGTGCAATCCACTCACTCAACTTGCTATTGCAAAAAATTGGCACAGAAATTGAGTGGGTCAAAGAAATCCACATGGAGGCTAAGGAGATTCAACTCTTTATGACAAATCATTGTCACAAACCATTTTATTTTTTAGTTTATTTTTAAAATTTAAATTTTTGATATATCGTCTACCTTTTAGCTTTTTTATTTGTTTTATTTTTTTACACCACATTATGTTGTCGAGACTCAATTCGCATCACACAAAATCATTTTGACATGACTTCTAAAGGTGCAAGAGGCATTCAACTCCATGGTCATCAACACTTTTTGAAGTGTATGGAGGCAATCAAATACAAAGAGAATGCAAAAAGTCAAACATTGATCCTAGATGATGAGTAATGGGCTTGTGTGGAATATGTTTTGAATTTCACTAAGCTCATCATAAGTATGATTAGATGTGTTGGTATGGAGCAACCATGTTTGGGTGAAACTTGTGATGGTATGGACTCCATGGTTGAAAAAATAAGGACCATTCCAAAATCCAAGGAGAATGACTAGACATGAGTGTTTTTCAAAAGAGTGCAAAAGATCATTGTTGACTGTTGGAACAAAATGACCACCCCTTTGCATCTCCTAGCATTTGCTTTGTCCCCAAACTATTATAGCATAAAGATTCTTTCCTCGCCAAGGAGGGTAGCACCATATAGAGATGGAGAGGTTGCTACTAGGTACAAGATTGCATTAAGGAGAATATTCTCAAATGTAGATATACAAAGTGTTGCCTTAAGTGAGTTTGGCCATTTCATGTCTTCAAAGAATCATCACGTTTGTGCTCATTGAGACAATTACTTGAAAGATGCTCATTAATGGTGGTACATACATGGCCAAGGCTCTATTTACTTGCAACATCTTGCAATAAAATTCTATCTCAGGTATGCATATTGTTTATTTCTTAAGTTCCTAATTTTTCTTTCATTGCCATATATTATAATTTATGTTCTATAATTGTAAATGTTATATGTAAATTCAATAGGTTGCAAGTTTTCCTTTAGCTGAGCAAAATTGGAGTACATATTCCTTTATCCACTTAGCTAAGCACAACTGGTTGGGTGCAAAAAAGGTGAGGATTTGATCTTTGTACACTTCAACTTGTGCCTCTTATCACATTAAAGACCTAATTAAGTGAGGGGGGATGAGGAATTGGGATCTAAACTGTGAGTGTACCGACTTAGACACTATGGTTGCACAGCTTCCTAAAGTCTCTATAGATGAGGCAACTTCTACATATGGCATGGCTAGTGGCAGTGGCACTGTAGCTAAATGTCATTCAAAAGAAATAAATGAAATTATTTACTGATTTGATCCTCTCGGTGAAAAGTAATATGAAAATTATTTAATATTGAATGTAATTTTCATTTTGAATTGACATTTGACAAATCACCAAATTATAAATTTATGAGTATTTTCTTTTTTGCAAATTACAAGGTATTTAAAAAAATTGTTTATTAACAATTATGAGTATTACTGTTATTATATTTTTTTATTTTTAATATATATGAACATGTACCCATACCCAAGGAAAAAAATGTCACACCAACAAACCTCAAACTTTTACCAAGTCTGACAACTTAGGCTTATATTGTACAAACTTTTGTTCAATAGAAGTTATTGTTTTCCCACATTTTGTGATTTCATAAAGTAAATTGAATTAAATTTGTCAAACTTTGAATCAATGTTTGCTATTCATTAAGTAGTGGCTTTGTATACTGCTTAGCAATTTATTTTTTATAATCATGTGATGTTAATTTGTTTAACCACTTCCTATTAATATTGATTTATTGGTCTCCGATTTAGCCAATAATTAGCCTCCATATATGTTTGTCCTTCAAATCTTATCACAATAGAACAATGATATCTACTTTAGCCAATAATAAATTGAGTTTTATCATTTGTGCTTGATAGCTCTCCTCTAAAATTGAATTTTTTGTTGCATATCTCGACAATTGACAACTTGGCACTTTGCATCTAGGGAAAAAATAAACAATTAGATATTTAAATGTAATGCAAAACCCCATTGAAATCCTATACAATGTGCATACTTGTGAATTATGTTTATAGTTTTAGGTTTTAGGTCTCAAGGAGTTTCGAATAGTTCTACTATACATATTATTATAAATTGAGTTGTCTCAATAAAGAAGTTAAAATGCTAACAAAGTACACTATTGCATCATCATGCAAATACAATGGTCAGTCAATAAATATGATACATATTATGAATTAATGACGATTGTCATCGAAAATCATCATCATAAATAATATATCCATGCAAGTTACAACAATTTACAATTTCTTTTTCCCCATTTTAGTTAAAAAAAAAGGGGCTAGGTCCTACTCCTTATAGTTGGTTGTGGCTCCACTCTCATACTAGAAGGTTTTGGCTCCACCTTGCAACTTGTTGGCATTTCAATTCGCACCTCTGGAATGCGAATTAGAAACAAACAGCTATGCACAAATAAACTGCTCTTTGAATTAGGAGGAGAAGCTCCCTCTTTGCTGATGTTGCTTAAAGAAAGTAAACTAAAACTAATTTGCCAATCTTTTTGTTCAGCTAAGAGCACAAGGTTATTAAACTCTAGCGTCGTAGCTGAGATTTTCTCTTTTGAATTTCAACTACAACTAAGCCTACTCTAATGACATTTCTAACTACTCAAGTAAACTCGGAGCTTGAGAGTTAGAAATGAACAAGGAATGATTCTTTGACACAAATACTTAAATAAACTTTCTTCCAACGCACATCTACTGTACTTTCAATGCAAGCTGAAATGGAGATTATATAAGCAGAACACATATAACAGAAATCTGAGACAGTAGATCAAAGCAGCAAAGCAGGCATAAGATTTTATTTTCTCAAATTTCAAGTAACAAAGATTACACTTTTGGGACAGCAGGATTGTAGCAATAATAGGCTTACAGTTTAGCCATCAAACCAGAATACACTTGACACAAATAACACAAGAACAAAACAATAACTTGCAGCTAAAAGAGGCTTGCAAATTTGCTCTTACACTAAGTGAACAATACTGAACAACAATTAGAAGGCACTAGTAGGCTCACCGTTTTGTTATCACAAGCACGGTTAAAAAACTAATGGGCAAGGCTGCCCTTATTTACAACTAAGACTTGCCAACATGCAAGTTTTATTTCTAAAACTAAAACAAGATAAGCATCTAACAACCTATGAAAGCAAAAAAAAAACAAGGAAAGTGCCAACTATTACAACTTGATTCTTTTCTTTCTCCTTCAAAGAATGGATAAGCATGAGCCAAGAATAGAAAGAAAGTATGAGATAAGAATTGGAAAGAAAGCTGGGAGAAAGCATTGAGTTAACTGTTGCTTTAAATCTCAACTAAATCCACCAAAAAGCTGGAAACTTTTATCTCTATCAAAAGCATCAATACTATCTATAGAAAAATTCCGCTTTTCCAGGATCTCTTCACCTTCTGCAATTGAACTTAGAGAATCTTTCACATCTTCAGCTGTTTTATTGAATCTTGCTGACATCGCTGCAATCTGACTCATCCTTCCAGCAATAGGATCACTGCTAACACTACCATGAACAATGTTTTGGAACTCTGCTTGTACTTCATCAAGTTCAATGAAAGAACCATCACCATGATGATACGGACAAGGGATCCCTGAAACAAATTCACTTATGAACTGGAGAACATCAACAACCCTCTATCTGTATACAGCTAACTCTTCAGATATTTTCTCATAAGTTTTCACCTTGAAGAGGTGACGTTCTCTCCATGCAAGGATTTGTCTCTTATGTTCTCTTGAAACCACTAAATCATATGCAATCTTCAAATCTGAAATAATTATCTCATGCATAGGTTTCACCTCCGCTATACATTGCTCAAACCCTTGAATCCCTTGGCGCAAATCACGGGCATTATACCTTATCTGATATATCTTTGCAAGAACAACTCTACCTCTGGTGATGAATTCCTCAATCCAATCTCGCATATGCTTCCCATATACAACCAACTGTCTTAGCTGATGTTGATTAGCCGGTGTCTCTAGAATTTGTGGAAGCAACTGAGTAGCCTGTGAAGTGTTGTGAAGAAGATTAGAAATATATTGCCTAAGTTGTTGATTTTCAGCCTTGAGGACTGCCTTATCCTCTCCATCTTTAAGCACTCTATCCTTAAGATTTTTTGTTGCAACCTCGAAGAGATTTACATATGTGTGCCTAGTGCTTTTGCCGAGATTGGCCTTAACAACTATGAAATCATCAACCTCTACTTCAATATTTTTATCTTCTGGAGGCATAGCAGTTTCAATGATAAATTCACCTTTTGGATTCCTTTCCATGTGGACTGTTTCTTAGGCCTCTTTACAAGTGCATCTTGGTAAATGTTGTCAAGTTCTACAAAGTTTAGCTGATACGAAGGCCCCCTCCTCTTCCTTCCCAAGACGTTCTCAAGCCAAGACGTGGTGTCTCTACTAACTTCCCTAGGAGGTTCAGCTGCAGCTTCTTCAACTTCATCTTCTAAATCAATATGGACCGAAGAAGACCTCGGCGATGGTGGAGAATTAGGTGTCAAAGGCACTGCTTCTTGTGGCACGAGCTCTTCTAGAGGAACTTCTAATACAACTGTCGGCTGCTCCTGTATAACTATATTGGAAAAGTCCAACCTTCTTTTTACATTCTTTGTTGTTCTGCTACCTTTCACACCTTCTATAGGATGACTCATAGCCTTCATTCTTGGTTGTGGTCTAGAAGAAGGAAGAGATGACTGCACTATTGGGGCTCTACGACTAGAATAGCTTGCTTCCGATTCCTTTTGAGGCCTAAGAAAATCTTGCTATTCTTAATAACTCGACTCGTTCTTTCTTCAATTGAGGTGCACTCTTTGTTGGACCAATTGACCTGTGGAAGTGGTTGCTGCTCAATTTGATTTCAAGTGTACATAGGAAGTACTTCTCCATCATCATCGAACAATCCTTCAATATCTTCTGACAAGCAATCTTTCATCTAGTGGAGTATAAGCCTACTGTTACTGCGTCTCCGTACTTTGAACTCATCTTTGCAATTAGCCCAAAAATCTTCAACTGCGGGCACATGAGCATAATTTTGACCAACTCGGGATGCGAAGACACCATGAGGATCGTATGATCGCCTCTCGCTGAATGGCTTGAGACCAAATTTTGACAACTCATCACCCATCACCTTAGCATCCGTCGACGATCTACATCTGTAGATTCCCAACTCAAATGGAAAATTGAAAGCATCCTTCTTTCGATTCCGCAAGAAAGAGTGAACTTCATACACTTGCCTCAAGAACTCCATGAAAACCACCTCATCTGAAGGATATCTTGGCAACATGACTTGGACTACTTGAGAAGCCGTACACTCTGATGTAAGAGAATGTAGGAAACTGGATGAACCAATCAGCCCACTCCGCCATTGTTGCCTTGGCAGTTGATGAAATTCGTACATGCAACTCATTGTCTAAGTCTCTCACTGTATGCATCAACAATGCCTCATTTACCCTTTTGTAGTGATGTGCTAACTCTGAAAACTCCAGCTGAGGGTAATGATTATAAACATGTTGTACATCTAGAGTTCCTATGGTATTCAATCCTCTGAATTTGCCTTGAAAGGCCACTAGGTAGACTTGATATGAAATCATGTGGAACTCATGGATTTTGAAATATTTGGTTATTTGATGGTGAAGACTATCATTGATCAAAGTTGGCCAATCATAGAGCGCTGATTTTTTAACAATGTGAGAGATGATATAGAACATCCAAGGCTGGAATTTTGTAGCTTATGCTTGACCAGTGACTCAGTTGAGTAGAGTAATCATTATTGCAAACTCCTTGAATTCTCCACACCCGATGTTCTTTGGCAAAGTGTTGTGTTTCTCCTTCAACCATTTTTGTGCAACTTTCTTGCAGTATTTATCCTTGTGCATGTGCCAAACCTTGTCACATTCTTCAATGGAGATGACAAAATTTTCTGACCAAGGTGGTATTGAAAAGCACTTTTCAATGACATTCGCCTTGAGGCTACAAACTACTCTTCCATCTGCTGCATGAATTTTTCGTGTTGCTGGGTTATAATGCTTGATACAAGCAATTACGAACTCTAGACTTTGCACTAAGACGGGAATTGATGCTGCTGCAAGTAATCCAGAATGACCAAGGTGTCTGATTGCTACATTGCTTGTGTCTTCTAAAGCACACAAATTGAACACCGGTTTGATATGATGCAAGTCAATTTTAGAAGTTTTCATGAAATCATGATACAACACTAACTTGGTTTTGAATTCAATGGGAGAGTACTCCATGCTAAAAAACTTGAAGTTTGACTGTAAACTTGACTATGCTTGGACAAGTTTTGCACAAAAGCTAAAAATAGTTTGCTGATTTTTTCTTCTTCAAATGGGCAGATTTTTCAAAAATAATCTGAGATATGGGTTTTGTAGAGAATCTCGTTGCAAGAAGACCCAAATACTTCGTTTTTTAAAATTGTTGATGGCTGGTTGAAAAAGCAAAAACCCTAATTTTTGAATTTTTTCTGAAAAAAGTTGAGAGCTAGGTTTTGTGCAGAATCACGTTTTGTATGAACCCAGTTGATCAAATTTTGAAAATACTGAAGATTTCTTGGACATGAGTGAGAAAAGTAGGTTCTTGAAAGTTGAAAATTTTTCCAAAGTTGTTGAGAATCATGAACCAAGCTGACCCAGATTGCTGAAAATTGAAAAAGATGATACCCTTCTAAAAATTGATGCCCTGGAAAAGTAAAGCATGAAAAAGGAAGCCTCTGTGTCAGCTGATCAGGAAAATATGAAGAACACTGAAAAATCACCAAGTTTTGGCCTTCAAATCTTTGATGAAGAAAAATTTTATGTTTCTCCTTTCTTGCCTTGGACACCCCCTGCAAAAATTGTGAAGAATGAATGCACAAAGCCATCTTAAATAATTTTTTAGGTTGAAAACTACTTTATTCTCCAACTTTAAAACTTTTGAAAACCCTTCTGGAGCAAGTGCATCGAATTTGAACACTTTTTGATGTTGAAAGCTGAAATTTGAAAAAAATTACTAAGGCATGAGACTTTGGACACGGCTAGCAGACTCAGCCATTTTCTTGAAATTTCAACTTTTGCTTGAATTTTGACCCTAGTTTGATCTTGATTTCTAGACGTTAGATTGATCTCGTAAACTGGCTGATGATCTCGTTGCAAAGCTTGATTGAATCTAGCGAGATTGTCCTAGAGGCAACATTGGATAAAAACATCATTTGATCCCTCAAAATGTTGGGCACCCTTGGCTAGCTGGGGCACCCATGATCACCAATGTTAGCCATTTTTCTGTTGCTTTTCAATTTTGTATGTTTAATGATCTTTTGATGAATTCTCATTTCTAGATGATCAGGAGGTCTGATGAACTGATGGCTGGACTCGTTGGATAGCTCAGAGAATTCTTGGGGGGGGATCTTCTGGAAGTGATATCTCCTAAAAAGATGATTTGGGGCTTCAAATCCTTGGGCACCCCTGGCTAGATGGGGCGCCCAAGTCTCCCAATGTTAGAATATTTCTTGAGATTTTCATCTTTGCTTTTGACTTTCCTCATTTTGCAAGATTTTACTCCCCCATTCAATCTGTCATAACTAGTGCTTGATAAATCTAATGAGCTCACCGTTGAATCCGTTGAAGAGTTGGACCGAATCTAAAGAAAAGCTACTAGAGGTGTCAAACCCTAATTCAATCATTTGAGTACCCAAAAGCTTGGGTGCCCCTGGCCACCTAGGGCACCCATGATCTCCAGATTTAGCCATTTTTACTTGGATTTCATCCTTCAAATTTGTACCTCATGTTGTGTCCTCTGTTTAATCTGATTTTGCCAGCAACTGACGAGTCTGATGATCAAGCTAGGGTATACACTGGATAGCTGGCAAAATTCCAGAGACAATGTGCATATTTGCAAACCCTAATCACTGAATCAGGTGGCTCAAAACCCTAGGTGCCCCTAGCTACCTAGGGTGCCCAGAGTTCTCAGACGTAATTTATTTTCTATGTTTTTCATGATTTGCATTTTGCTTCTCTGTTGAGACTTCTCCATTCAATCTTGAATTCTAGTTGACTGATTGATCCGATGGTCTTGCTGATAGATCCATTGCGGAGATGGGAGGATTTTGAACAAGATGTCCTAGAGGCACAAAACCCTAACTCTGACATTTGGTGCTTTGAAAAGCTAGGCACCCCTGGCTACCTAGGGTGCCTAAGCTTGCCAAAGATAGTCTTTATTTTACAATTTTCAACTTTCCTTCATTCTACTTCGTGCTTGGCAGCCTGAGACTGAAAAATGACTAAGGCACAGAATCCTAGGCAACTAGACTGGGTAGGGGCGCCTAAACTCTCCAGACAGTCAAAATTTTGCCATTTTCATGAATTCACAGCATCCCTCCTTCGTTCTTCGTTTCTCGATCATCTTCGTCGTTGCCTTGATCAATGCAGTGCTTGAGACTCTAAATCTGACACCTGGTAGTTGAGCAACCTCCATGAATGACCTTGGAGCTCCTGAAAAAGCTTCTGAAAAAGCAGAATAGATCCACCAAGGTAAAACTGATCTTTTGATGATTCTGACTGGACCAACCTAATAAGGAAGTATTTTAAGCCAATCAAAATTAGTTTGAACCTTGGAAGCCAAACTTTCTATTTTTAGAAAATTTTGCCAGTATCCATTTGAGAAGAAACCCAAAAAAACCCAGAAAAAAGTTCTATTTTTCGAAAGTTTCTAAAAATAGAAATTTTCCTAAAATTTAGGGTTGAAAAACTGAAATCTGGGTTTTGTAGACTTGGTCACTCTAAGCAGACCCAGATTGTCAAATCTTGAAAATTTTGAGTTTTTGACCCTCATGCAAGACATGCAAATTCCCAATTTTGACCTTTTTTGACAATTTTAACAAGACTTTTGACCATTTCTTCAAAATGCCTAAGTGTAGCAAAAATTTTAATTTGGGGTACAACACAACTAAATGGTAGTGACTCCTCTACCTCAAGCTCAACATCATCTACAATGGTGCTACTTAATCCAATGTCTCCTACTACAACTACATCCTCCATAATTTGCCTCTCAAAATCAACAATCTTCTCTTCTATAAACATGGGGCATCCTCATCCTGTCTAATCCAATCTCTATACGAATCAATCTCATCCAAGTATATAAGCTTTTAAGGAATGATGTTTAACTTCTTGTGCAAAGGTGAAAATTGTATTGCACAAAACTATCATCATTGATGCATTATTATGACAACTTGTTATGCTTCTTCATGTCAATGGCCTCAAACAAGCTCCAATTGCACTCAAATCTAAAAGCACTATAAGGTTGAGACAAAAAATAGATAGCTAGCTTTAGAAGATTTAGGATACTTCCACCCCAATATTCCCACCAAAAAATTGCAAATTGTTTACTCGCTTAAGCTACTTGACTGATTAATACAAAGTAAACGGAAATATAGAACAGCAATAATAAAACATATTATTTACATAGACAATGCACAGAATGTAGTGTATTCTTCATTCATCAGATTGGCAATAAGTACATCACACAGAATATATGTGGTCCTCGACTACAAATGAAACCTAAAATATATAGTCAGTCGATGTTGGTTGAGGACACCAACAGTCGACAACTACCCAATACAACTAACCAACGGTCGAGGTCTAATTCCCGATTCCAACATATATTAATTACTTTTTTTCTAAATACAAAGTTATTTATTTATTTATTGTCAACTACATCATAGCCCCCCCAAAAAAAGTTGTCTTCTAGACAACAACAAACAAAATTGGGAGTTGACACCCAAATTACATTTACTGAGATGGAGGGTGAGAGAACATCCCTAGATGGATGGACAATGTCAAGGTGGATGTCGGCAAGTGAAACTCCCGCAACCTGCGAACCACCTCCATGCAAATCCTCAATTGATGCTCAGCCATGATCTCTCGCTCTCTTGTTGCCTTCACCATCTATGCAACCTCCATCACTTAACATTTTGCTTGATCAACTTCTTTGGCCTTCTCTACCAACTTGGCCTACATGGTCGTCCTTCGCTACTTTGTCTCCTCCATCTCTATCATCTTGGCCTCTACGACCAATACTTCGGCTCCCTCAGAGGTAGTGGTTGTGTCTATTGGGCTCGCTGATCTTGAAAATTTCGTGTATGTTCATCTAACGCCTCTCGTACCTTCTGCACCACTTGCAGATTCTCAATCTTCTCTTGCACATCGCCTATGGATGTCATATGCCACTTCAGCCTATAGAATACATCCTTAAAGGAAGCCTCCATACCAAACAAGGATGAAATCAGACAACCATCTCTTCCTCTTACTAAAGGCCTCACTGGACACCAAGACTTCAACATTGCCAAAGTCTCAACTCCAAGCCATCCTCTGGAAGTGAAACAATGAGTAAATTCTCCCCCGCACTCTGTCTGTACAAACGCCAATATCTGATACACCTCCTTTGCCACAAATGGAGACTGACCTATGTCCAATCATTTGGATATGTCTCCCACTTCCTACATCACTACTGCCATCGCCTAAAGTTCATAAATGTACCGCTGAATTGTCCCCAAAGGGTCTGTCTCATCTAGTTTGGCTATCTCAATGATCAACCCTTCAGATCCACTCGACTCATCCTCCTAATCTTCGCCCGATGGGTTGGGCGGTGATAACTCCTCTCTAGCGAAAGGTGGCTTAGGCATTTGAGATGGTCCCCCACTCTCCTAAGTGTGCATGATACTAGATGGGTGTGCTTGTGAAGAGTCTAGATTTGCACCCTCTGTCACCATGGTTGTGAGATCCTACTCCAGACCCTCAGCCATAACTCCTAAAGGACTTGATGAGGGAAAGGCTAGAACCTACAGTGGTAACTCGAGCATATTCAACCACTTGTCTATGTAACATTGGTAGGTGCAAGAATATCCCCTAGTAATGTATCCTCTGGTAATGTACGCAAGGGTGCAGAATTTGTAACTAATGGCACTAGCAATGCGGCTCGCAATGTTGTGATTGTGTCTAGCAGTCCTAGCGGTGTACTTGGTAGTCCTGGTAGTTGTTGACGTGATTTTCGTGACCACACCAACACAGAATAAAGTCGCCAACGGCTACTCTATCCTCTCTTGAACAAAGTTTCCTACATGCTAAGATTGCGAGATAGATCATACATTTAACTCCAAGGTTCCTTCATGCAATAGAATACCCTCAGTTGGCTCGATGTGTTTTGCTAGTATTTCAAGGGGACTTACACAATTGTTCGACAGTGACAACAAACAGTAGATTAAGGGATTTCGTGTAATTCGAATGATTTGGCAAGTGAGCACAAGTTTCCTAATCCTAACCAGAAATGAACTGAATTTAAAAGAGTGTAGGGCCTAAGAAGTTCTAATCTACTCTAAGGCGTGGGACATGGCGATCAATTCTCACAAGCTTCAACCAAGCTCCATTTTGCCTCACTTGGACAGCTTCCGCGGAACTGGTGCAATCTTCAGAGGAGTGACTCAAGATGTTCAGATCACGATCTAACATGAAGACACCATCACAACGACCATGCCAACATATAAACCATAATCGAAGTTAAGTTTCACAAAGTTCCGCTTGACCACGCAAGGCGAACCCACCGGCCAGCAAGCCCGCTAGTGGTATTGACGAACGGTCTTTGTTCAAATCGAGCACCACATTCCACAATTATTAAGTACTTGCATGAAATGAAATCTACTTTACTTTAAGCTACTTCAAGATGCTACATGAATTGGAAGGACGAAGAAGCCTCAACAACTACTCATAACAAAGAAGAAATCACCATCAATGAAAATTCTTTTATTATGAAAGCATTCATGACAACTTCTTACAAAGTATCCAATGGGAAGACTTTCCTTCCTCTTCAATCTAAACTATCAAACTACTCTACTTTCTACTCTATCAATTTCTCTCTACTCCTTTTCTACTATCCTAACTCTGATCTAATTCTAATGAGATACAAATGAGGGGGACTCCCCCTTTTATAGTTGGCCAAGTCCAACGGACGGCTCAGATTACAATTGGCTGGATGGCCCAGATTGTGCCACCTCAGCCCTAAACAAGATTCACCCTAAAAACCGTCACCCAGAGGAGTGGGGTAATAAATGAGCCACAATGTCCATCATCCTTCTAGAAGATTCCATCTTTGAAACGCGTTCACACTGTTCTTGATTTTCTTCTTGACGTTGTTCTTCAACTTCGCTCGAGCTTCCATTCTTTGTCACTTGAGTTATACTAAGTCTCAACACTTAGCCATTTTTCGCAACTTTTCTTCCTTCAAGGTTGAAATGTAATCCTGGAGTACTTGCTTCATCCTCCTAAGTCATCGCCGTTTGGTCTCGACGTTCCTCCTGCAAAATAAGCAAGGAGAAGGGTATTAGAACACTTCATAATATAAATTCACTTTACTTACCTGATTTTCACGCTTGAACTCCCGAGGGTTCATCGTCTTCACTAGCCAACTTTTGCGTTCAAATTCTTCATGCCTTAGTCAAATTTCCAACCCATCTTGCATTCTGCCTGGGCAGGTGGATAAACTTCGTTGACCTCTTTTGACCTTCATGCTGCATGGGCATTTTGGCTAGGCAAGAGGACGAGTTCCAGACTTAGAAAAAAAATTTATCACATGTTGGAGGTGAGGGCGCATTTAGGGGGGTCTACAGGATGAGATCAACACTTAGAAAATTTCTTGATGCCTCTACCACCTTGGGCGCATTTCCTGGGTGCTGCAGGATGAAATTCATGCCTTAGCCATTTTTTCCTGACCTCTGCCAACTTCTCCATGCCTGCTATTTATAGTAAGTCCTTCAATTCTTGCATCTCTGAAGCTCAGAATGATTTGAAATTTTGAACGTTGGATCTTCACGACTTCATCAACCTGTTGGCTATTTCGGGTTGGCCTGCTATTTTTAGCCCATTTCTGAAGGTGGTTTGCTATTTATAGTAACTGCCTGCTTCTGATACCTTCACAACTCCGTTTGATTTGAAATTCGAATGAGGCGCTCCTCACCACGTGACCGCCTGCTGACACTGACGCCTACTGTTGAATTGCTATTTTTAGCTTGTTTCCAAAATGACTTACTATAAATAGTAAGTGCTCTGTTTGCTCTCAAATTTTACCAGTAGATAGCTTGAGGATGCTGATCGCGGTGGTTTACACCGGTTTTCGAAAATTCTGACTTTTTACCCCTCTTTTTGGGTCCCGAAACTAGAAACCCTAATTCATCTTGCATGCATATCAAATGATCTCTGTTTGTTCTCGTTTTTGTTGCATTGAGATCAGCTCATGATTCTAAAGTGCTGGGAGGCGGCTGCCGGGATGCACCTGCTAAAATTAGTAAGTTCCCAAATGAGTGACCATCTCCGTTTGCATGTCACATCATCGCGAAGCTCTCGAAAAACCCATAAGGAATATGAAGACATGCAAAGAAAACCCTGACATGCAAACCCTAAAAATAGCCTCTGAAGACTAAACTCTGAAAGTTGTCGTCTCACTTTGAATGTTATACTGTCGCAAAGGTCTTCAAAAACCCAGAAGGAATCTCCAGACATGCATTGAAAAACTCTACATCTAAGCCCTGGAATTTGCTCCGAAAGCTAAACTGCTAAAAATAGTAAGTTGTCTGTTTCAGCTCAAATTTTGCACGCGAGCAGCTTGATGTGTTCTGGATGTAGTGTGACTGTTAAAACTTCGAAAGTGTTGAGAAACTGCTCCGAATTGCGTACTTACTAAAAATAGTAAGTAGCTAGAATTTGATGAAATTTCAGTGGAAGCTTGCTGAAAACACACTGACATCAATGTTAGTCTCTGTTTTCAATTTACTCACCCCATTTGACCTCAAATGGGCTGGAAAGTTCAAAACCCTAATTTTAGGACTTGGCCAAATTTCACATTTAAACTCAATGACGGGCACAATCCTCGAAAGCCAGACACCAGAAAAGAGACAGACAGACAGAGAGAGAAAAACCAAAGCCAAAAGACCAGAATGGAGCAAAAATTAGGGGGTCCCCATTTTGAATGGGGTGATGTGTGAAAAGGTCACAACAATAGTGTACCTAGCAGTCCTGGTAGTGCACCTGGTGGTCCTAGCAGTGCGCTTAGCAATGGTGGCGTTACCCCTAGTAGTGTCGGCAATGTCACTACTAGTGCAACTGGTAATGTTGGCAATGGTGTAACTAATGATGCCATCGGTGCTATTATTGGCAGTGCAATTGGCGATGCCACCGATAGTGCTAGCAGTATGAAAGTAGCTGGTTGTAGTGGTGGTATTCTTATAGCTGTCATTGGTATGGCTTCATCTATGTCCATATCTGGTAGTGACTGTGCATCGGTTTCCAGTGATACCTCTTCCTCTGTCAATGATGTGGTGGCCGATGTGGAGGAGGAAAATTCTATTGACGCATCCTCTTTTGTACTATCACCCGATGCCTCTCTCTGTTTCCTCTTCCTTCTTGGTTGAGTCGTCTCGTCTCCCCCTGTTGCCTGTATGTCCAAAGTGGTCCAATAGAATGTTGTTGGCAGTGATTGGTCATCTGGTCCACCGATTGGAACTTCCCCCACTTGTTGACAGGAACCTAAGTGTGAATAGCATCCAATATCAGGGCAATGGTATGTTGCGTCATGTAAAAAGCCTTATACTTCTATGCCAAGAATTCTCTAATCCTCTCCAATAGTAATCTCGACTAGTTGTATATGTTCCCTATGCCCAACCCTATCATGTAGTGGATCATCCATATTGCCACATCAAAAGCTATGCTTGCTCTCGTCAATTTGCATTTCATTAGGTCCATTATGCACTTCCATTCAAGTGTGGCCAAGAAATTCTTCCTCAAACCCCAATTACCAGCACTCCATATGTTGTCCTTCTCTTGTTTAGTTAAGTCAGGTCTACAAACACTCTTAAGTGATGCTTCCTTGAGATGCTGTGTGAATTTCCCAATTGGCTTGCACACCATGGTACCTGAGGCCAGTATGCCAAACACCCTTTGAAAGTTTGCCAGCCAAAAGGAAATAGTCATCATGCAACCCCTATAGTTGATGATTGATTTATGAGAGTTCCTACAATAATTTGTCACCATCGCCTTCAGGAAAGGTTCAAACTCTCGAGAGTTGAAGAATGGAAGTTGCACTGTAGAAACCCTAGTTTCCCCTATCTTCTGGATCTGACTGTTTTTCTGATATTTTTGAAGGTTCTTGGTTTTTTGACTGTTTTTGAGTTTTTTGCATAAATAATGAAGATGGCGATTTTGAAAGAAATTGCAAATAAATTCTATAAAAATAAATCAACACTGAAAACGGTAGATTCTATTGCTAACAATGATGCCAGTCTATCTATTACTCCTCTGAGGTGATTACAATAAAGATCCAGATACATGCAAATAGAAAAGCAATGATTGTTTATTGAAAACCTGGAAATTGCAGCAAGCTGGTAAAGAGATTGAGATGGTACGGCTGCAAGTAAACTCCTTTCTCCCTCCTTCTGACGGTCTAGAACAAAGCCAGATATATAGGCGCCCCTATCAGTGGTGAAAGACTGAAGAGAAGTAAGGCGTTTTGCTTAATCTTGAAGGTACGCCCTTTCCAGTGATGGTACGGCCTGGTACAAACAGTACGGCTGCAGCAGCAGCAATAAATGCAAAGTACGGCTTTCCTTAAGATCTCTGACTTCAATTAGAATGTGCGCCTGGGTGAAGGAATCCCCTGTGGATGAAACCCTTAACGAAACTCTGATGGTAAATGATCTCTAAATGCTCTGTAATTTCTTCTGGATGAAGAAATTCCTCTGCCTGGCAATAAATCGGATGATATTTCACACCCTCTGAATCGCACTCACTGGAGATGGCTCGTTCCCCAATGCTTTCAAGACTGAAACCCTAAAGCTTCTGTGCTCTGCTCAAGACTTGATCAATTTTCAATTCACAAAATGACATAATGGCTCGATTCCCAATGAAAAATGCCTTATACACTCAAAAGTGCGAATTCCTCAATAATAGGGATTATTAAATAATTCGACTTCTTATTCTTTTAATATTCCAATAGTCTCCGGCATAATTTTTAAATATAAATTAAATCGTCAAATGGCCCCCTTTTTCATGATGGGCGACCCCTTCACTGAATCACTCAAGTTATAATAAAATATTATAACTTTATATTATAATGCTCCAGTAGTTAATATTTAATTAAATCAATTAAATATTGATATCTCCTTCAATATTAACCCGATGCTCGAGCCGTCTGAAGCTGTCGACTGAGGAAGTGATTCTGCACATAATCCATCCATACTGCTAAAAATAGCAGGGGTCCCACGCTGAGTGCTGAATACTGCTAAAAATAGCAACTCAGGCTAAAAGTGTCCGAATGAGCCCGAACGAAAGCCAACTGATCAAAAACTGCCAACTGAAGCTGAGCCAAGCTCCAACATGACCCTCTATCCAACCTATCAACCTACGAGGGTCGCATAATAGGCCAATCCTGTGCTCGGAGAGATGTCAACTAGAAGGGGACATGACATGCACGGCTTTATCAACCTGTGCATGTCATAGGGCTATCTTGAGGACATGGTTGTCCTAGTTATTCTACCACCAATGCCTACACTCACTACCTGTTAGGTTGTCCCATGTGAGTACATCCACTCCTGTCTCAACACTCGTTTTGCCTTTGCTTGATTTGGCTAAAGCAATGCATGGTATGTAATGTGCAATTTTCTTCCCCTTGTTGTTGCTCACATCCATGGTTGAAAGAAGTATTCGGCAATGAGCTCCTGGACACAGATTAAATAGACAATGTCTTTGCCGAAAACAATTACAACAACTATAATTCCGAACTTGCCAACTCGGCACTTGACACCACTGTACAAGTCGTACTTTGATTGTGAAGGCTCAAGTAGTTAGGTTCCTCCTACACTGTACAATTTCAATCTTCTTCGCACAACTACTCTCTACAATCTTTGGCTTCTAGCTTGATCTTACACCATACACTCTTTCTTCCCTTTGTTGCTACACTTTCTCCTGTATGTCGTACACTTTCACTTGCTTTCGTCATACATCGTACACTTCTCCTGGTTGTATGTGATGGGGTTTTGACCAAATTCTATAAACGCTTACTCGTACAATGGGCAATGTCCCTTGAAATCTTCATACGAACATGTACTAGTACTTCTCTCATACCGCCAAGTACAATATCTGTAGTACAACCAAGTAATATCCTATAACCTAATGTATGGCCCCTTTACTTCTTTGTACGATGTCTTTGGTCTATTTTTGTACAACGACCATGTGCTGCTATTGTACAATGATATTCCTATGCCGTACGATTTTGTGGCTGCCAATCTCTTTCTTTGTCGTACGCTCTACGATTCTTCCTACACCTCTCTATATGGTGATGTACTGAGGTTGCCATGCAATAACCAATCACCATCATACTTCCTGAGTTCTCTCTTGGGCAATTCGTAGGGTGAGCCATACAAGTGATATCTTCCTTTGGGCTAGCTGTACAATCTTGCTCTACTGCACTTCATTTCCTTCTATGAGTCTCCTTGTGTGGCGTACAGACTTTGTGAGTCTCTTTATGTAGGTTTGTATGGCAACCTTTTAAATTTTTCCCTTTGCAAATTTTTCACTTGAATTTTTTTCATTTTATAATTGTCAATTGAAGTACTTTTATATACCCGCTTTTTAATTTTTTAATAATTTTAATATTTTTTCTCCCTTGCTTTTAATTTTTTTTGCTTTTTCCAATTTTCAACTCCACCAATTTTATTTTTTGCTATTTATTGTTTTTATTTTCTTCGCCATCAAATTCTCTTTTTTTCCTTTTCATTTCATCCCATCCTTTTACATTCACCTGCAAGGCATACTACCATTTACAAGAAAACTATGGTCTTTTATAGCACTCGTCTTCACAACATGTTCCAAGATATTCCAAGTCAAAAAGTTTATCTACGAGAGGAGAGGTTCTAGTACCTTTGTAACTGTCGTCAACATATCGCCCTTCGTATTGTTGGTACCATGTAGCATTTTCTCCTTCAACTGTCAATGGACCTACTGGATTGGGTATCATCCACCATTGTCCATTCGAGGTCACCACTAGTGGAGGGGGCTTCAGATCATGTTCTTTGGCATATTTGATTACCTCTTCCTTGTATCTGTCTGGTTGGGTGATGAACATATCTTCCGCTATTATTAAGGCTTTTAGGCACGATCCTTCCTTTTCTTGATATTCATCCCAATCATCTTCATCCAAGTCGTCTTCATTTTGGACTGATTTTTCCTTTCTTTCCTTCTCAACTTCTTTGTCAAGTTCATAGGACACGTACTCCTTCGTAGGGTGCATAAAATTTCCAATGGCCCCATACTCTTCTCCACAATGCAGGTGTTCCAAGCAGGGCATTTGTTAAATGTTTATGTATCCATGGCACCGCAATTACTTCTACTCTTTACTTGGCAAGCCTTTCTTCCACAATTTTTTGATATCCTCCTGTTGTCCAATCTTCCTCTTCCACAAACTAGTTTCCATTTATTCCCCAATCCTCTTCTTCCATGATTCCACTTTCGCTTACTGTCCAATCTTCTTTCATTGTGTATCCCAACTATTTATCCTGATTGGTGCTTCCTTTCTTTCCTTGTACAATTTTAGTTTTGATCCATTGATGGGATCTTGTAGTAGAGTTTCGTCTAAGTTTTCGAGTTTAAAGGCTCCATTCTCACCAACTTCTTTGATTTTAAATGGTTTGAGACACCTTACCTTGAATTTACCAGGCTTCAATTCGTTACGGCAATTATATTTGAGAACCAACTATCCTGGTCGGAAGTTTGCTCGTCGGAGGTGTTTGTTGTGCCAATACTTCCTTCTCTTTTGCATCACCTTCGTGGCCCATTGTGCAAGTACTCTTCTCATCTAATTTGTTCAACTGAAATAATCATTCCTTCAAACTTTTTGTGTTGCCAAGTTGGTTCTCAACAACAATCCTCAAACTAGGCACCATGTACTCGGCGAGAATTACAGCTTCCTAATCGTACATCAATAGGAATGCCATGTGGCCTGTCGTCACCTTATATACCATACAGTAAGCCCATAGTACAACTAATAGTTTCTCTTCCTAGTCAGCTTCCTTGATGCCACACGACTTGTGAATGATCAAGACAAGCACCTTATTCGTTGATTCTACCTATCTATTCGCTCTCGAGTAGTACAAGCTTAACAAGTTATGAAAAATCCAAAACTTCGTTGTCATCAGGCGAATGACATGGTTGACAAAGTGTCCTCCCCTATCGCTTGTAACTGTATCAGAATGTCGTACCTCATGACTATCTATTCCTAGATGAATCTTGTTGTACTAACTGTAGTGTTGTCTGGCAGTGCCCGAGCCTCTGGCCATTTAGTTAAGTACTTTGTGGCAATGACTATGTATCTGCACCGATGGAGTTGACTAACTTTCAACGAACCAATGAAGTTCAGTCCCCATCGCTTGAAAGGTTCTCGAGGTTGAGATGGGAAGAGTGGCAAGTAATCTCTCTTCAACGGATTGCCAATTCCCTGGCACGTATCGCATCCAACCACCCACTCTCGGGCATTGGTGTGCAAGGTCGACCACCATAGACCAGCCAACAAAAAATTTCGTGTTGTATCTAGCTCCATGTTCCCTCTAGCCAATCCTTCGTGTGCTTCCTTAAGCACTCCAGGAATTTCTTCTTCCATGACACATCGTTGAAGTACTTGGTCTGACCCCATCCCATATAACAGCCCATTAATGAGTTGGAATGTTTTACTTTTTAGTACTAGTTTCCTCCATTACCCCAGTGGCATCTCCTTCGAAAATGTGGACGTAGACAGCTACTCTCTGATGCTCTCGTACCATGGGGGTAGTGCTGCAATTTGGAATAAGTGTGTGTCTCGAAAGTCTTCATTTACTCCTATTGATTCACCTAATTTTATCCTAGAGAGTTGATCGACGATGACATGGCTCTTTCTTGGCCGAACAATAATAGTGAAGGTGAATTCTTGTAACACAAGCCATCGGTTTAACCTTCCCTAGATGATCAGCTTGTTTACTAGGTACATGAGGGCCTAGTGGTCGATTTAGAATGTGAAGGGTGTCACCAACAAGTAATGTTTGAACATTTGTACGGCATAAACTAGTCCTAGCACTTCCCTCTCCATCATACTATAATTCTTTTCCACTTTCAACAACATTTGACTTGCAAAGAATATCGGGTGGTCCAACCCTTGCGCTCCTACTTGTGCCAGAGTTGCTCCGACTGTGTAATTTGAGGGGTCAACATGCTCATGGAACTCTTTACTTCAATTTGAATATGCCAAAATGGGCAAACTGATTACTCATACTTTCATCTCGTCGAAGGGTTTTTTTTATCTTCTATCCATACGAATGGTTGTCCCTTCTTGGTGAGTACGTCTAGTGGATAAGAAATCTGGGCAGTTTTTTGATGAATCTCCTATAGTATCCGACATGGCTGAGGAATGATTTCACGCCAGTGATGTTTTGGGGTGGTTCAAGCTTTACAAACTGTGTTTGAGCAGTTTCCCCTAAGGCACCATGAACCGACACTTCTTTGGGTTTAATGCCAGTCGTGTCGCTCTGCATCATTCCATGCATTCTCGGAGAGCCTTTAGATGTGTCTGATCATCATTGTAAATCAACTAGTCATCCAAGAATGCCTTAAAGTTCCCACTAACATCTTGTCGAATTATTCTCTGGAAATTCATTGGAGCATTGCATAGACCGAACATCCAATTGTATGCATACGCTCCGTCTTCAACCATGAACATCGTCTTTAGATTATCCTCCTCAACTATACTTATCTAATTGTAGCCCGAGAACCCATCCATAAATGAATAGATTTCATGGCCCACCACCTCTTCCAGTATTGAATTGGTGAATGGAATTGAGAAGGGGTCCTTTATGGTTACTACATTCAGACTTTGAAATTCCACACATATTTGAATCTATTCATATTCTTTCTTTAGTGATATGACAATTGGTGACACCCAGTCACTGACTTCAACCTTAAAGATGATTCTTGCTTCCAACATTTTTTTGATCTCTTCTTGTACTTTGGCAGCAATAGCTTTTATTCATTCGGTTGGGTCTCTTCCATACGGGTTGTGCTCCCAGTACCAAAGGGATTCTATACACGCATAGTTTTGGAGGTACGCCCTTCAAGTCTTTGTATGCCCATGCGAAGGCTTATGAGGTTGTCTTAAAAGCATTTGAAGCTCGATGAGGATTTGCAGATCAAGGCAATCGGTATAAGATTTAGATACCACCCACACAATAAATAAGAAAAAAGATGTAACTAGCACAGAGATAGGTATAAGCATTAATTTCCTTAAATGCTGTTGTGAATAACAAAGAGTTTGGATTGGACTGAATAAATGCAACATCCTCTTGCAGCACGTTAAAATAGGTGCTTAGAGTTATCATTACATTCCTTGTCCATTCGATAAAAGCATCATTGAAGATACAATCTGCTAAAAATAACTAAAACCCTTCATCATCACTTTTAGGAAAGTATGCTTCTTTGTCTTGTCTTTTAAAAAAAGAAAACAGAAGGAAGATTTTCATGCAACTTTAACATAAGGAAAAGAATAATGAATAAGATATAAAGACAAGAATAATTCGGGAATAGTCACCTAATCAAGCTTAAGAAGAAAATTCCATTCTTCTAATACGTGCAATAAAAGCGCCACGTTATGCTTTATGGTAGTTATAATAGTTCTCCCGCAATTTTTGTAGTGAGGTTTTGAACAAAACAAAAAAACAAAACAAAACAAGACACAATTTTCCTTACCTCTACTCATAATTCCTATCCCTATGATTTAGGAGGTCCCCACGTATTCCTATGTTTAAGGATTCCTTGATTCTTTTCCCACTATCTTTTAAAGTAAATAAAAGAAAAATATCCATTGTGGTAATTTTAAGTTAACTTTTTCCTTAAATAAAGTAAAGGGAATATATTCCCATATTCTAAAAAAAAAAAAAGAGCTTTCTTTTAGGCTAAATTTAGTTTACTAGGATATGTTTCTCTCCTTACTTTATTTACTAGGGCAAAAGAAATTAGCATGTATGTAAGTAGCAATAGTGTAATTATTTGTATATAAATAAGTGAGCAATCAAATAAATAATGATTAATTATAAATAAATTGATAAGTAAAAATATATATAGGTAATAATAAATGAACTCTTTTTGTTTATTAGAATTATAATGTTAATATTTATGATGTTCTATTAATACAAAATAATATTAATATTTGTAAGGTTAGAATATCAATAATATGGTTGTTTTTATTCTATTGGTATTGGCATCTTTCTAGATGAGTATCATAACAATAATATTAACTTTCTTGGAACAATGCCATTAATTATATCATCGTGGTGATTCATTAATATGTCTATTAAGGATAAATTTTGGTAATGTATGCCATGGAACCAAAACTTGGTACTCTTAGATTTGAAACCCAAAAAAAAATAAGAATAATAATGAATGTTACCATTATGAATAACCACTATACCAACCCTAGCCCTGTGAACGTGGAAATTAAAAGCTAAGTAAACCTAATATGTCATATCTTGAGATAATTAGGTCATATTTAGAATCTTTGTTTAGCCTAGGTTTTAGAGCCTACCTCATGGGGATTGAGGGTGCACACGTTGGGCTTCGTGCACCAGACTTCATTTACTCCTCCACTCCCCGCTCTCAGGCATCACGTCGATGGTAATATTGCACTAGCACGTTCCTCAATGCATATAGTATTCAACCATGTATGTACATGGTTATCGTTTGTTAGTGTTTCAGCTAGCACCTTGTAGCTTTGTTTCAAAAAAAAATTGATAGTTGTGTTAATGCCCTTCGTGAAAATTTAGGGCATTACATTATCTTTGTATTATGTGAAGATTTTAAATGCCGCCACCTTCAACACTGGATTCTAGTCATTTCCAACCAGAAGCATTTGGGGGCTATCCTCCTCTCTAAGATTTACCTTTATGTTTGGTTCTCCGTACTTGATCATCTTGTCTCTTTCAAAATTATGTGTTGGTGTGTCATCTACCTTGGCCCTCCCTCCTTGTACTCTCCATACTCTGGAGGAAATGCTTGACTCGTTGAGATTTTGTCCTCTTCTCCTTTAATCTCTTTGATTTGCAGCAAATTGCAATCTCATTGAAATACTTTGAAATCCTTCATCTGCAAGTGGAAGAGTCCATTAAGTGAACTCGTCTCATCCTCCGTGCAATGTTGGAGGTCAAGGACACCTTTGTCATTTGGTTCCATGACTCCCCTTTCTTCATCTATTCCTGATCCTCCTTTGGACTACAAGTCGAACGATGCCAATTCTTTGTTGGTTGCTTGATTTCTCAAGTCAATCACATACTTTCTCCTGTTATTCTCTAGGGAGAGTGTTTTTCTTTCCAGTTGTGGTCTGCCTTGGCTGCAATCAGCCATCCTCTCCCAAGTAATGCATCATACGCCTTTTTCTCTAGTGGGATGACCACAAAATTCAACTAGAATGATTGGGTCCTGATCATCACCTTCTGCGCCATTAGCATTCCCAACGGCTTGATGCCATGCTAGTCAGCGCCCACCAACTGGAATTTCAGTGGCCAAAGTTTTGGTTTCCTAAGACACTTCCACGTATCAAGTAGTACAATGACTCCCGATCCTCTGTCGACAATCGTGTTTGTTAGATTTTTCCCTCTAATCTCCATTTGTACGACAGTCGGTCTCTTCCCAATGGTTACCGTCAGCAACATTGGGTTGATGACTTGTTCACCTTTAGGTGGCAGTTCCACTACCATCCTTTTTCTTTGGCCTTCCTATTGTCGACTTTGCTTGTAACAAGGTACTTGCAGTTTCCTACGAGGTTCTTCGTTCTCTAGCCATCGCCTGTTCTACTTCAACTTTGGCTTCCCTCATTCGTTCTTTTCTCATACAAGGGTCTAGGTACATTGCTTTCTTTGTTTGTGCTCTAGTAATTGCCAGCACTTCCTCGTTTCGTTCCTCCACGTCCAGCATGTTGATGCCTTCTTGTTTCCGGCAGTCAACGTCCTCATGGTCATCCAGTCCACACCACTTACACAACATCCCTATTTTGTCTTGGTAACTCTAGCATTCTCGTGCGAAGTGACCCCATTGGTTACACTTTCTACACTAGATCATTGGTCGGCCCTTTGCATCATACTAGATTCTACTCCTTGGTTCACTGTTGTTGAACCGATTGTTATTTCCTCTTTTGTTCCTATTTTAGCCTAGAGATTCATTAGTATTAGTATTTGTGGTTTTGGCGATGTGTTTGGAGGAGTTGATTGCTCTCCTTAGGTGAAGAGCACTTGTGTGCTTCTTGTTTTCAAATTGTATGGGCATTCCTTAATAGAATGTCCCAATACTTGGCAGAAGTCGTAGAATAGTTTTTTCGAACAGTTTGTTTTCATATGACCCTCTCCTTTGCAGTCAATGCACCACAATTCCTTGTTTTCTCTTGTATACTCCTTCTCGACCTTTAACTCTTTCATCATCCTCATCATGTCCTTTCTCAAGGCTTGAACGTGTAATGTCCCCATTTTAGCCCTATGATTTTCAATGGCCAATAGCCTATTTCCGAAGTCCTGTAGGCTACTCTGAGACAGTTTTAGGGTTTCCAAGATTCTTGGAGGTTTCTTGTCAGTTTTTCAAGGGTTTGTTGCAGGAGTTTGCTAGAAGGATTTATGGGTCTTTCTGGGTTTTCTAAGAACCTTGGTGGGCAATCACTACTATTTTTAGTAGTGTCTATTTTTAGGAAGTCACGACGGCTACTCGAAATGTGCTTATTTTGAGTTTGGAGACACTTACTATTTTTAGCAATATGCTTTTTTTAGTGTTATTTCTGGTAGTGATCTTGGCAACATTTTAGGGCAGGGTTTCCATTTTTAGCAATGGTGACAGTTGCAATGGTTGGCATCTTGGTATTTTAAGCAGTTGGCTTCTCCACCGTCTTTGGAGTTCGAAAATAGAAGGTTGGCAACTTAAGTTGTTTTATATTTTCAAGTTGTCTTTTGACCCCCACACCTAGGAAACATCAACTTAAGTTATTTTACAAAGGGGGAATAAGTTGGACGCCGAGTTTGAGGGACTTAAGCATTTTAAAAGATAAGTGGACGCCCAAGTAAGAGGGTTAAAGTGATTTTAATTAAATATTATATTTCTCCAAAAAGTGGCGTCCCTTTTTGGAGGGAAAGGCATTTCAAATTTCTAGGTCTCAAAAGCTATTTATATGCACTTAGTTGCTCTCATTTGGATGTCGATTGATGATAATGAAATGTTGTCAAAGTGAGGATTGAATCCCCTCAAGGGCTTTGGAGATGAAAACCTTCAAAGTTGCTCTAGTTTCAGAGTTGAGAGATACTCCCTAGCTGGACATTGGAGTTATTGATGAAAGCTTTTCAGTTTGTTTTTTATTATGGATTGTTCTAATGCTTTCTAGCTATATGTTTTGGTGTGTTAACTCTTGTAGCAACGTCTAGAAGCATTTTTGGAGGTGATTTTAGAAGATTTCAGTTTGCTGGTTGTCTTTTCCTGCCCTAGACCGTACCCCTTGGTTGGCATTTGTAGGTTGCATGACTTCATATCAATTTGTGGGTATTGGTGCACTAGTTTCTACTAACTTGGGCACCCCTCTCTACAGAATTGCAAATTTTTTGAAGAAGATTTGGAATTTTCCTAGCTGGTCGCCCCTCTAGCTAGGCCATACCACTTGAGTTGTTGAGGGTTTGCTGATGGTGCTGCTATTCACTCACATTTGGGTTGCAAACCTACCTTCATGTGGACGCCCAGACTTCACTAGGCCTTGGTTGACAAATCTATGATACTTGGGGGTATTTTGGAGTGCTCGGATTGAAGTTGTGTTCATTTGTGGCTTACTGTTCGGAGGTGTTTCAGACCTGTCATTACATATCAGACCTGAACTTGCTGCTGTTCAGTCTATATTTCAGACTTCCGGGGTCCTTGATGAGGTATATATTGTCCATTGGTACCAAGAGCTATTGTACTTTGGTGTTGGTTTCATTTGAGTTATCATTTCCATGTAACTAACTCATTGCAGCAGTATTGTATTGGCAAACTCCATTTGTAATGTGCTCACATTGTAACACCTTTGGTAGTACCATCGGTGACCAGCTCTTGTACTTATTTGCTACTTACCCCACTAAATAAGTGGTTGCTCCTGCTGAATAAGTGGTTGAGCCTTTACTTTATGTACTTCTCACTCCTGTTGAATAAGTGGTCAAATTTCATAATTTCCTTTCTTGTTTTCCCGCTGAAAGGAAGTGGCCCGCTTGCTGCCAAGTGCTTTACTTTCTTGTACTTCCCGCTAAGTAAGCGGATGTCTACTTTCATGCATTTGGCTTTCCTACTCACCCCACTGAAGAATTGGTAGTATAGAAGAATTCAATTGTAAGCCTTCTCACCATATGCTCTCACCTTGCCCACATCGGGATCTGGGTGATCAAAAAGTGGAATGTGTCTACTTTCAATTAGCTTGTTCTTTCCATGTAATGCAAGATCCCCTTTCAGAAAGTTAAGGGTTGCTTATCACGTGTTTAATATTGCATTTGGTTAACGCTAACGGGTGCAAGTTGTGAAGCTTTTGAAAAAAATTAAGAGTGGGTTATTACAGAACAGTCTTTGATTCAAAGTCACTGTTGTCATTTGTGCTCTCATCATCGTCCGTCTTCCTCTTTCCTCGAGAAGATGTCTTGTCTTTGCTTTTTGTGTCCATTGCCTGATTGTAGGTGTCGACATGCAATGATGGAGGTACGACCTTCATCTTCTTCCTTAGCGAAGGGATCAACCCTTCGATGAACCACCTCTTCTTCAACCCATCAGCTGGCCGAATTCCCAATTTGACCAATAACTCTTTGAGTCTACGATTGTAGGCTCGTACGTTCTCGTGCATTCCTTGTTTAGTATTGTATATCTCTACTACAATCTCGTTGTCGTCTCTCAGGAGTTTGAATTCTTCCTAGAACGCCCGTTTCAATGCCTCCCATGTGTTTTTGTCCTACTTGCAATTCGGTATACCAATCTATTGCTATTTCCCTAAGAGTTGCTAGAAATGCTCTAAGCCAATACGCTCTGTCATCCTAACCATTCGCTACCCAAATTGTTTCGCAAGTTTTACAATGTCATAAGGGTCCTCCGATCCGTTTCCAGTGAACTTCGAGAGTTTCTACTGCTCCCCATTCGGACTTGCTGGGGGAGTCACCATCTTGCCTCTCTGATGTACCTTTTGTGACTGAAACCTACTTGGAGAGTTTTGATTCATACGTTCTAGTGCTTTCCTAGCACTCTTGGACACACCGCAATCCTCTACTCGCCCCTTTTCAACATTTGTCACCCTCGGGCTGCCTTCAAGGTCTTTTCGATGCTCCCTCTATCCTAGTGTTTTCAGCTCCGATTTGTTCAATTCTTCCTTCAATGTCCAATGTTCAATCTGTCGAATGGTTTCTATTAGATCGTCTATAGGTTTCCTTTGGCCATCCCCTTTGGCTGATTCTATTTGTATGAATTGTTCTTGGATAGTTAGGTTGGTTGTTTCCTTCTTGCCTTCCCCTTCGCCCAACAAAAATATAGAACAGCAATAATAAAACATATTATTTACACAAACAATGCACAAAATATGTAGTGTATTCTTCATTCATCATATAGGCAATAAGTACATCATACAAAATATGTGCGGTCCCCGACTACAAATGCAACTTGAAATATATAGTTAGTTGATGTTGGTTGAGGACACCAACCATCGGCAACTACCCAATACAACTAATGGTTGGGGACTAATTCCCAACAACAACATATATTAATTACTTTTATCTGAATACAATATTTATTTATATATTGCTGACTACACAAATAAGACTATCAAAATTTTGTGAGTAAACAATTATTGTAGCTTGTAAGCAATAATTGTAAGATATAAGTTAAGACTCCAATATTTTGTTCCTCAATGTTTGGGTTGATCTCCATTGGATAGCTAGTGGTGAATAAAAAGAGCCTCCCCTAGCCTACTCCTATCTTTGCAACTCCTTAATAATCAAGTTCCTCAACTCCACCTCAAGTGTCGTCATCTCAATGCATATTAAAATTCCCTGCATAACCTCCCTATTGATATCTAAAAAGTCATTTGAAAATAAAACTTAGGAGTGAGGTAGTACACCACTGCATTAAAGGGTTGGTGCAATGGATTGTTCCATAGTTTGCCCGACCCTGGGGACTCGAGTCGAGTCCAAGAGAGTCTGGGTCGGGACTCTCGAGTCCGACCTCAGGACTCGAATTGTTCCATAGTTTCCAAACCCTGGCCGTCGACGCGGACTCGGGAGTCGTCCAAGAGAGTCCCTCAGGACCTCCTGTCCGACCCAGGACTCTCTGCGGTGATTAAAATGGGTTAAAACCCATGTTTCTTTTTTTTTTTTTCATTTTTAGACTCTCAATTGTGAAAAACAGGTCTGCAAATTGATTTGGGGTTGATTGAAGCAAGGAGAACGAACTAAAAAGATCAAAATAGAGCCAGGTAAGTGATCTAACAATTCTTTTTGTTTGTTTTCTTCAATTTCTTGCATTCAAAATCAAAAAAATCAAGAAAAATAAGGGGAAATGCTGCCAAATTTTTTTCTATTTTCCTTAATAGCCTAATTCTTATTGTTTCTAGCTTGGATTTGCATTCTTTTTCTTTTGCAAATGTTTGAAACTTTGAATCACATTTATTTGCTGATTTTTTAGCAAACCCTAGCTGATTTTTTTTTTCCATGTTGAACTTGAAACAGCAATGTCGTCTTCAAATCCAAAGGGATTGAAAAAAGACCCTGCATGGAAGTATGGAATTCCAGGAAATAAAAAAGGTGAAGTGACATGTAATGAATGCCAGAAATGGATGACAGGAGGAATAAACAGATTAAAATACCACCTTGCTAGAATACCTGGGCAAAATGTGGAGGGATGCAAGAATACTACTCCTGAGATTATTAGAGAGATGAAAGCCCTTCTTGCTGAATATGAGCTTAAAAAAGATGAAAGACAAAAAACAAAGGATGCCCTAGCAGCAGCGATGAGTGGATCCCAATCCCATTCTACACCATCTATGCCCCATGGTGCTGCAAGTCCAAGCTTCCGTGCTCCACATTCATCTTTTGGTGAGAGTCCTGATGGTTCCTTTTCTACTGCTAGTGCTAGTCAGGGTCCTTCATCAGGACCAAATTATTTTATTCCACATAATGTTCCAGGAGCACAACCTTCACTTGAAGGTACCGGTTGGAATAAGGAAAAGCATCAAGAAGCTAGGATGGCTGCTGCAAACTTTTGGTACTACAATAATCTACCTTTCAATGTTGCAAACAGCCCATATTGGGAAGGTTTGGTGAACGCCCTTACAGTTGCAGGAAAGGGGTTTAAGACCCCATCATCTAGAGATTTGAGTGGGCCATTGCTAGAGGAAGCCGTAAAGAATACACGGCTTGTGGTTGATGAGCAAAAGAAATTTTGGCGAAGAAAAGGTTGCAGCATTTTATCTGATGGGTGGACAGATGGACGAAATAGAACTCTCCTTAACTTTTTAGTGGCCTCTAATGGTGGATTGGTGTTTCTAAAATCAATAGATGCCTCCCATGAAGTTAAAAATGCTGAGACTTTATGCAATCTATTAGATGGGGTGGTCCAGGAGGTTGGAGTTGATAATGTTGTCCAAATCATCACGGACAACGCAGCTGCATATGTAGCTGCAGGTAGACTACTTATGGAGAGGTATCCCACAATTGCATGGTCTCCATGTGCTGCACATTGCTTAGACCTATTGCTAGAGGACATTGGGAAGATTTCATGGGTCAAAAGAGTGGTTGAAGATGCAAAAAGTGTTACAAAATTTATCTACAACCATACTTGGGTGCTTTCTTTGATGAGGAAATTCACAAATGGCAAGGACCTTGTGCGACCTGGAGTGACACGATTTGCTAGCCACTTCCTCACATTGCAAAGCATTCTTGGTGCCATTGGTCATCTCAAGCAAATGTTCGTGTCCGATGCTTGGAAGGAGTCCTCATTTTCCAATAGACCTGAAGGGGAGAGGATTGTTGCCATAGTTTTTGATGAGACATTCATCAAAAATGGAGAGGAGTTGATGGGGGTTAAGTAGCAATCACACAAAAAAACATTATACATGATAATCTATTTGCTGTTTTTATTTTTTGAGGGGTTAATTTTGTTATAATTTAACATTTGTTTTCATTTTTTTAGGTGACAGAACCTTTGGTGAGGGTTCTTCGTATGGTGGATGGAGATGGCATGCCAATGGGTTTCATCTATGAGGCCATGGATAGGACCAAAGAGCCCATATCATGTTACTATGGCGGCAACAAAAGGAAATATGAAATCATATGGCGCATCATTGATCGGAGATGGACACACCAACTCCACCAGCCGATTCATGCCTTTGCCTACTTCTTGAATCCTGAAGTTCTACTTCTCGACACATTTAAGGCGGATGAAGAGGTCATGGAAGGTCTTGTCATATGCATTGATAGGATGGTGCCTGATCGTGAGCTGAGAGATAAAGTGCTTGATGAGTTGGAGGTAAGATTTGTTACATCTTATTTATGAATTTGCAATGTTGAGCCTTGACTATCTATGAATTTTCTATATTTGATTTACTTTTTCTTTTATCTATTCAAGGTCTACAAGGGTGCAGAGGGGAGACTCTTTTCCTCCCAGCAAGCAATTGAAAGGAGAGGAAAACAACTAGTAGGTAAAAAATGAAATTAGAAACTTGATTCGATTTCTTACATATAGATTGTTTACTTTATTCTTATTTCTTAATACTTATATTTTTTAAACATGTTTTTGTAGATCTATGGTGGGAGAACTATGGTGCTAGCACACCAAATCTTCAAAAGCTAGCCATACGAGTCTTGTCACAGCCATGCAGTGCTTCTGGGTGTGAACGCAATTGGAGTTTATTTGAGAACATTCACACAAAGAAGAGGAACAGGTTGACTCAGCAGCGCCTAAATGATTTAGTTTTTGTTTCGTACAACCTTCGCCTTCGAACTAGAAAGGTGGAGGGTGTTTCACACGAGTCCATCGACTTGGATGACATTGATCCATATGGTGAATGGACTATTGATGAACAAAATGATGAGGCTGATGTCTTCCTTACTGATGAGGATCTTGCTGAATTAGAGAGAGCAGCAGCAGAAGAAGAAGCAGCAAGATTGGATGCCATGGAGGATGACGAAGACACATTTGAATATCATGTTTCTCCTGCTCGATCTCCTAGTCCTCGTTCGGATACTATAGCACGGGCACCTTCTAGTTCTAGGCCTCCAAAATTGAGTACCATTGGGAGGGGAAAGAGGAAGATGTAGATTACATGTGGTTGTTAATGTTTTCCTCTTTTTGACATGATTATATGTAAACATTTATAAACTTATGATGCTGTTATACATTGAAACTATGAGTATTTGATGACTATGAATGATGAAATTTCAATTATTGAGTGTTTGATGATCATATGACATGTGTAATCTTTGAATTATGAGTGTTTGATAATCAAATTAGGCTCTTATGTTCTCTAAATGCATTAATTTGTTCTTGGTTTTTTGTAAAACTACGGTTTTTTTTTTTGCCGAGTCCTAGTCAAGTCTTTTCCCGAGTCCATGCCGAGTCCCGAGTCCGAGTCATATTTTTGGGCTGGCGAGTCCGAGTTTGCAAACTATGGATTGTTCCACCTCCAATCAATGATCTCCCGAAAGAAACCAAATTTGTCTCTATATTACTTCTAGTAGTTTTGGATGGCCTTCTAGGCTATATCCATGGCCTCAAAAATATATCCCATCATGTTTTGCTCACTATCCACCAAGTGCAAAACCCTTACTAAAGGCTCTAACTCCTACAAACAAATTAAAGTTAATAGATAAAATAACTAATTTTAAGAAATGAAATCAAAGTATTCAATTTAAATTTTAGTTGAGATTTGAAGTTACCTTGCTTGTTTCTATAGCTCTCTAGGCAAAGAAATCATCAAAAAATGTCTTTGCAACCCTCTCTTCATCAACCTTCTTTGAATATGATGAATCTAACCATGCTTGTCTCACAAAAATCTGCTTCAAAAGTGTTCACAAACTCCAAATAATTTTACAACACGAGTAAGTTGCAAATCATGTCACACCTACTCTCACAAGTTTTTCCCCTATGGTGTGATCTCTCATCAAGCTAAGAACTTATTATAAATGTATTTTGTGATGTTCTTGGCTTCTTCCACAACAGGTCTCACCCAATCAAATTTGCATGTGTCCTCCAAAGAAAGTCAAGACAATAGGCAGCACAAAGGGTCCAAAAAAGTAACAGATGCCTCTCCTAAAGTAGTTTCCATGTTGCCAAATGTTGTTGCATTATCAATTACAACTTGCATCACATTTTTAATGCCCACATTTAACAATCTCTTCTAGCATTAAACTCAATTTTTCTACATTATTTACCTTATTAGAAACATCTATAGACTTCAAAAACACCACCTCACCATTCGAAGCTGCTAAAAAGTTGATGGAGATGTGATTCCTTCTATCTATCCACCCATCTAAAAGTATAGTGCATCCAAACTAGTTCCATTGCTTCCTTTGTTCTTCCAAAATTGGTTTTGCATCTATGACAACATTCTAAAGCAACTACCCACTTAAGTCATATGTAGAGGGCACCTTGTACCCTTTTTCTGCAATTGTCAACACTGTGAGCAAACTCTCCCAATATGAGCTCTTTGCCACATTTAAAGGAGGATTGCAATACCAAAAATTAGTGCAAGCTTTATCTACTTGTGCATTTCCTTGCTCCACATTAAACCTTGAAAGGAAGGTTGTGCTCCAAATGTGTTTTAAAGTACAAAAAAGGCTTGTAGCTAAGTTATGCTTGAGCTAGACAAGGTGGATGTGTCATGAATGTATGGATCACAACTAGAGCCCACAATCTCTATCATATCCACCTTTGTTTCCCACACCAAGTTGAGATCAATGGCTGACATTATGGTTGTGTTTGCCCTTGCCCATTCTAATTTCCTCTAATTTATCAATGTGAGGGTTGCTTGAATCTCTTGTTCTACCTTAGTTGTGGCACTAGCATACACTCTGACGTTGTACCAAAGAATGTGTAAGATGATACTTGGGGCAATTGATGCCTCCATTCATCTTCTTCCCACAATAGTTGCAAATAACAATCGCTAAGGTGAATCTCGATGTTCCATGTTTCCAAGCAACATCCCTGTGACTTTCAGCAGTGGGTTGGCTTCTATTTCCTAATGTTGATGCCATCATATGCTAAGTGCAAACTTGACATTTAAAATTTCATTAAATCAGAAAAGTAATTGTTAAATCAAAACTTTTAGTTCAAAAAACATTTTAGATTAAAAATAGCACTTTGAATTCCAAACATAAACCCTTCAATAATAAAAGATTTGCCACTTATGCATATAATATTCTAAAATCTCCTTGAACATGTAACAAAAATAAAACTCAAACTCATTGAATATCTATAAAATACCAAATTGGACATTGGGAAAAACCACAAACCAACTGAAATCTGGAAATTCTTCAATCTTCATCACAACCTTTGAAATCTTCAATATGCTCCTAAAATAATCTTTTCACACATATGCATTCCCTCAATGGAATCGCCTCTGATGGATATGAGGGCTTTCATCCCCAAATCCTATCCAAAAACAGAGATACTCTCCACTCAACCCTATGGTGGAAGAGGATGCCATACAATTCGCTACGTTACATTGGGAGTGTGTTGCCTATGATTGGTGGCACCAAAGTTTGATTAATTACTAATTAGGAGCACAACATTGTGCAAGCATTTGATGATTTTAGCCAAAGATTTGTCGAACACTTTAAGTGGAAGGATGAGGAGTACTTTAGGGAGCCTGCTAGAATCAAACAACAATCTTCAATGGAAGTATATGTTACTGAATTTCAGTGAGTTGCAGTCATGGTACTCATTGTATCAAAAGGGATAATCACTTTTCTTTTATAGAGGATTTACTTAAGCCACTCAAAGGCAAGGCCTTTGCACCCTCATCACTAGAGGATGCTATTAAAAGGGTATTAATGTTTGAGCCTTGTATGCTTAGGAACATATTTTCATCTCAGCCTAGAGCACCAACTACCAAGACATACACAAGGACTTTTCATAAAGGAGAACAGTGGGGCAGCAGATTTAATTCATACCCTCAAAGAACTACAGCTCCACCCACTGCGGTTAAAAAGATTGATGAGCTAACTAGAAATGAACTTCAAAGAACAAAGTTGTGCTTTACATACAAGGAGTATTGGAAGTAGGATCATAGATGCCTTGCCAAGGGCCAAGTCCATTCCATTGAGGTTGTATCTAATTAGGAAGAGGTTGGTTATGAAATTGAATAATCAAAACAACAGCAGCCAATAGAGGAGCAGATTGTTGAGAATGAGCCTAAGCAATTGGTGAAGGATAATAACGTCACTAGCAAAGGCAGGTTTGCAGCTTTTTCAAGAGCACCATGATATCATCCACTCAAGGTTCGTGGAGAGTTATCCAAACAACAAATTATTGTGCTCATTAACAATGGGACTGCCCACAACTTTAAATATATGTGGGCCTTGTAGCTAAGAGGAAATTGAAGGTAAAAGACTTTTTAGGATTCAATGTGACTGTCATTGATGGTTCCACTATCCCATGCATCAAGATAATTCAATAGCTCAAGTTATCCTTGGGTGATTATACTACATGTGATAACTGTTATATTGTTGTATTGGGTGAAGCACAAATGGTTATGGGTATACAATGCTTGCATTTCCTTGGGGAATTCTCCCAAAATTATCAATTCATGGAGTTGAAGTTCAAGTGATAGGGGCGAGGCATGGTACTGTTAGCACACCTCAACTGCCACTACACCAAAAGCTTGAACTATTAAGGAGTGCACTGTTGGTGAGGTTAGAGAGCACTAAGAAGCTCGAAGGTAGGAATTGAGGGTCCCACCACTTAACAGGTACTTAAGGGCATACATGACAACTTGCCACATGTAGTTACAGCCAAGAGTACGGAAAGGATCTTCCGTAAGGGACAAGCTTTATGGGCAGCCAATTGCTTTGTTATAAAAGGCATGCCTATGGTACCTTCAAATGGGCACAGCACTTATCGTGTTGGCATTCAAACTATCTTGGATAGGCATAGTGTTGTGTTTAGTGATATGCCTCTAAATTTGCCACTAGATAGGGAATTCCAACACATCATAGAGTCAGAGCTAGGCTCCCAGCCCATCATGATCACCCCCTACCACCATCCACAAATATATAATGAGGAAAAAAAAGAAGGCTACAAAAGAACTTTTGGAGATGGGTCATACCAAACCTAGTTATAGCCCATTTGCTTCATCAGTAGTTCTTATAAAGAAGGATGGTATGATGAGGATGTGCATAGATTATTGAACCTTAAACAAGAAAACAATCACAAAAAATTGTCTAATTTTCAAGATCAATTATGTAATGTCCCCTTATTAAACTCAGGCTAACCTGTCCTAGAAACAGAATATGCACAAGTTAGGATCAAGAATTTGTATTTACCAAACAATTAATTTCGCACATGTAATTCGCCTCGAGGACCTGCACACATCATGTATACCGAACAAATACACATAGTTCCTTGATCAAGATTAAATTAGACAATTTCAGATTGAACATTTTAAGAGTAAGGCAGATGCATCATTATCTAGTGCATAAAACACATCGTATTCTGATATAACTTATTACTCTTGAACTGAATAGATCTTCGTCCTTTCCTCTTTCCTAACCACATCGGAGGATGGTAGAATTATTGTGCCAAGGGTGTGTGAACGGTCTCCAAGTGGACTCCCTCAAGGTTTCCTACTCGTCTTGGGATCCATCCATCACGTGACTGAATTACCCGCCTTTCCCTCCACAAACTTCCTATCCTCAATGGGTATTAGCGAAAGGGATTTGGCACGAAATCTATTCTTATAGTAAGATAAATAATAGCTTATGAGGTACAATAATTGCTATAAGCAACATTATTGTGACATTGATAAATAATACCCATTTATCTCTAGATGTGGAATTTGTCATTCATTTATGCTGAATAGGTGAAACTCAATATATTGACATATATATTTATTAATTGCAAAATGTGTCATTTAATATGCATTCACTTATCATATTGTACTTAATTGAATTCACAAGTCATCACAGATTAAAACATTCACTGATATTGATTCTAATAAGATATGAGTTAGGCAGTACACTGTAACCCACTGTCATAGGAACTCGAATTCGATTATATAAACCTCAATGTTATCCAGTCGGTTGAGGGTACTTACCTCTGATCGACGTACTAACTGGACTTCTTTCAGACGTATTTCCCTGAGGCCTAATTTGTCTTCTTTCTTCAATGCGATGCTCAAAAATCCATTCTTATATTAAAGAATCATAATTGCTTATAAGGTTCAATAATTGCTGCAAGCATCATTATTGGATGATCGTAAATAATATCTATTTATATATATACATTATATTTGTCAATCACCCATGCTGTATATATGAATCACAATATATATATATATATATTTATCAATTATTAACATGACATTCAAATTCTCAATATATTCATCCATCATAATATATTTAAATATATTTACAAGCATCACTAACATTTTAATTAATTAATAACATATTTGATATCACACCTAAATTCACTATTCTTACGTTCTACATACATAAGTAATTATGAACTTTTATTCAAATATATGATAATACTTACTTGCTCATTCCATAACTCTTTCCAAACCTGTTATTTACTTATTTAAGATCTGTACATATCTCTTTTTCCTTGCATATTTTCCTTGCTGGTAACTGTTTTCCTAATTCTGCTTTTTTATCTTCTCTTGCAATACTCAGAAAATACCCCCCCTTTATTAACATTAATCGCTGCCTACTATAATGCAGCGCTTCCCCGGTTAATTTATTGCTGTATAAAGTCTGCCTTATGATTTTCTGATTGGTTAGGGGTCATTGTTGTCTTTAGTCTTCCCTCATCGCTTCTCTAATTAGAATGTTTTTGTCCCTCCTTATTTAGTCCCTTCTCTATTCCATGCCTTTCTTCTTCTCATCCGTTCCCATCTTATACTTTCCCACTTTGGGGAAGAGATGCAATCAAGTGGAGGGCTGTGCCTTTTTGGAAGATCGTGGCAGCAGCTGTTAATACACTCTAAATGTTTCTTTCTTTAATATATTTTTATTATAATATATTTCTATTATTATTTTATGTTGGTCTCGTCACTTTTTGTATTTATGTATTATAATGATTGAAATCGCCATGCTATTCAATTATTTTATATTTATATTCATAATTATAATATCTTGATAAATATGAATTTGCTAATATATGTATTTTATTTCCATGTGTTACAATCTTTTCTATTGATATATTATGTATTTCTTATTAATATATTATAACAATTATAATATTTCGTATTTATATTTAGGCAATTAATTATGTTTATATTTTGATACTTATTGCATATTGTTATTTGTATTTCAATATCTCATATTTAGCATTACAATTTCGGGGACATGACAAATGAGTTGCATGGAGACATCTACTTTTTGAAAATTGACTTGGGCTTTGGCTATCACCAAATTCACGAGTGAGGAGGACACACAAAAGACAGCCTTCAAGTGTCATCGTGGACACACTGAGTTCATGGTCATGCCATTTGGGCTAATGAATGCACTAGCCACTTTCCAATCAGCCATGAACTAGGTATTTAGTGCCCAGTTGAGGAAATTTGTTTTGGTATTCTTCAAAAACATCTTGATCTGTAGTAAAACTTAGAAGGGCCTCAAAGAAGATGTTCTAAGATACGTTAGAGTACACTGCTTGCCAATAGAATAAAGCAAGGCACAGTGCCCAATAGGTTTACTACAACCTTTACCCATTCCCAGCCAAAATGGGAAAGTATATCCATGGATTTTATCATTGGTCTTTCTAAAGTGAATGGCAAAGACTACATTTTGTGGTGGTGGATCCATTAACTAAATATGCCCATTTCTTTTCCATCCCTACTAAGTTTAGAGCACCACAAGTAGCTGATTTGTTTTTCATAGGGGTATCCTAGCTGTATGGCTTGTCCAAGACCATTCTTAGTGACAAGGACAGCAAACTTATCAACTCCTTTTGGCAAGAGTTATTTTGTTTGACTGGCACCAAGCTCATTCCTAGTACTAGCTATCACCCTTGGATTGATGCACAAACGATGATAGTTAATAAGTGGGCCAAAGGATAGTTGGAAAATCCGACCGCGGACTCGGCAGCCCAAAATATGACTCGGACTCGGGGACTCGCACGGACTCGGGAAAAGACTCGGCAAGGACTCGGCAAAAAAAAAAACCGTAGTTTTACAAAAAAACAAGAACAAATTAATGCATTTAGAGAACATAAGAGCCTAATTTGATTATCAAACACTTATAATTCAAAGATTACACATGTCATATGATCATCAAACACTCAATAATTGAAATTTCATCATTCATAGTCATCAAATACTCATAGTTTCAATGTAGAACAGCATCATAAATTTATAAATGTTTACATATAATCATGTCAAAAAGAGGAAAACATTAACAACCACATATAATCTACATCTTCCTTTTTCCCCTCCCAATGGTACTCAATTTTGGAGGCCTAGAACTAGAAGGTGCCCGTGCTATAGTATCCAAACGAGGACTAGGAGATCGAGAAGGGGAAACATGATATTCGAATGTGTCTTCATCGTCCTCCATGGCATCCAATCTTGCTGCTTCTTCTTCTGCTGCTGCTCTCTCTAATTCAGCAAGATCCTCATCAGTAAGGAAGACATCAGCCTCATCATTTTGTTCATCAATAGTCCATTCACCATATGGATCAATGTCATCCAAGTCGATGGACTCGTGTGAAACACCCTCCACCTTTCTAGTTCGAAGGCGAAGGTTGTATCGAACAAAAACTAAATCATTTAGGCGCTGCTGAGTCAACCTATTCCTCTTCTTTGTGTGAATGTTCTCAAATAAACTCCAATTCCGTTCACACCCAGAAGCACTGCATGGCTGTGACAAGACACGTATGGCTAGCTTTTGAAGATTTGGTGTGCTAGCACCATAGTTCTCCCACCATAGATCTACAAAAACATGTTTAAAAAATCTAAGTATTAAGAAATAAGAATAAAGGAAAGTTTAAAACTTTAAACAATCTATAAGTAAGAATCAAGTTTCTAATTTCATTTTTTACCTGGTTGTTGTTTTCCTCTCCTTTCAATTGCTTGTTGGGAGGAAAAGAGTCTCCCCTCTGCACCTTTGTAGACCTTGAATAGATAAAAGAAAAAGTAAATCAAATATAGAAAATTCATAGATAGTCAAGGCTCAACATTGCAAATTCATAAATAAGATGTAACAAATCTCACCTCCAACTCATCAAGCACTTTATCTCTCAGCTCAGGATCAGGCACCATCCTATCAATGCATATGACAAGACCTTCCATGACCTCCTCATCCGCCTTAAATGTGTCCGAGAAGTAGAACTTCGGATTCAAGAAGTAGGCAAAGGCATGGATCGGCTGGTGGAGTTGGTGTGTCCATCTCCGATCAATGATGCGCCATATGATTTCATATTTCTTTTTGTTTCCGCCATAGTAATGTGATATGGCCTCTTTGGCCCTATCCATGGCCTCATAGATGAACCCCATTGGCATGCCATCTCCATCCACCATACGAAGAACCCTCACCAAAGGTTCTGTCACCTAAAAAAATGAAAACAAATGTTAAATCATAACAAAATTAACCCCTAAAAAAAAAAAACAGCAAATAGATTATCATGTATAATTTATTTTTGTGTGATTGCTACTTACCCCCATCAACTCCTCTCCATTTTTGATGAATGTCTCATCAAAAACTATGGCAACAATCCTCTCCCCTTCAGGTCTATTGGAAAATGAGGACTCCTTCCAAGCATCAGACACGAACATTTGTTTGAGATGATTAATGGCACCAAGAATGCTTTGCAATGTGAGGAAGTGGCTAGCAAATCGTGTCACTCCAGGTCGCACAAGGTCCTTGCCATTTGTAAATTTCCTCATCAAAGAAAGCACCCAAGTATGGTTGTAGATAAATTTTGTAACACTTTTTGCATCTTCAACCACACTTTTGACCCATGAAATCTTCCCAATGTCCTCTAGCAATAGGTCTAAACAATGTGCAGCACATGGAGACCATGCAATTGTGGGATACCTCTCCATAAGTAGTCTACCTGCAGCTACATATGCAGCTGCGTTGTCCGTGATGATTTGGACAACATTATCAACTCCAACCTCCTGGACCACCCCATCTAATAGATTGCATAAAGTCTCAGCATTTTTAACTTCATGGGAGGCATCTATTGATTTTAGAAACACCAATCCACCATTAGAGGCCACTAAAAAGTTAAGGAGAGTTCTATTTCGTCCATCTGTCCACCCATCAGATAAAATGCTGCAACCTTTTCTTCGCCAAAATTTTTTTTGCTCATCAACCACAAGCCTGTGTATTCTTTACGGCTTCCTCTAGCAATGGCCCACTCAAATCTTTAGATGATGGGGTCTTAAACCCCTTTCCTGCAACTGTAAGGGCATTCACCAAACCTTCCCAATATGGGCTGTTTGCAACATTGAAAGGTAGATTATTGTAATACCAAAAGTTTGCAGCAGCCATCCTAGCTTCTTGATGCTTTTCTTTATTCCAACCTGTACCTTCAAGTGAAGGTTGTGCTCCTGGAACATTACGTGGAACAAAATAATTTGGTCCTGATGAAGGACCCTGACTAGCAGTAGAAAAAGAACCATCAGGACTCTCCCCAAAAGATGAATGTGGAGCACGGAAGCTTGGACTTGCAACACCATGGGGCTTAGAGGGTGCAGATTGGGATTGAGATCCACTCATCGCTGATGTTAGGGCATCTTTTGTTTTTTGTCTTTCCTCTTTCTTAAGCTCATATTCAGCAAGAAGGGCCTTCATCTCTCTAATGATCTCAGGAGTGGTATTCTTGCATGCCTCCACATTTTGCCCAGGGATTCTAGCAAGGTGGTATTTTAATCTGTTTATTCCTCCTGTCATCCATTTGTTGCATTCATGACATGTCAATTCACCTTTTTTATTTCCTGGAATTGCATACTTCCATGCAGGGTCTTTTTTTACTCCCTTTGGATTTGAAGACGACATTGCTGTTTCAAGTTCAAAATGAAAAGAAAAATCAGCTAGGGTTTGCAAAAAAACAGCAAATAAATGTGATTCAAAATTTCAAAGTTTCAAACATTTGCAAAAGAAAAAAGATGCAAAACCAAGCTAGAAAGTAGAAACAATAAGAATTAGGCTATTAAGGAAAAGAGAAAAAAATTTGGCAGCATTTCCCCTTATTTTTCTTGATTTTTTAAATTTTGAATGCAAAAAAATTGAAGAAAACAAACAAAAAGCAGTGTTAGATCACTTACCTTGCTCGATTTTGGCCTTTTTGGTTCGTTCTCCCTTCTTCTATCAATCCCACAGCAACTTGCAGACCTGGTTTTCAAGAGTGACAGTCAAAAAATGAAAGAAAAAAGCAAAAAAATCATGGGTTTTAACCCGTTTTTGAGACTCACCGGCAGGAGAGTCCTGGGTCGGGACTCCCAGTCCGACCTCGACTCGCGAGTCCCCGGTCGGACTCGGGGTCCCGACCCGGACTCACTGGAGGGACTCGATGTAGCCCGAAGGTGGGCGAGAGTCCGGGGGGCCGAGCCCAAAGGAACTATGTCACAGATCAATAGGTAGCATGGGTTAAGTAGCTGTATATTGCAGAGCACTGTTATAATACCATTTATCACATGTCCATTGGCATGACACCATTTATGACACTATATGGATATAATGCACCTTCTTCACTAATTTGGTGTTCACTGATAATCATGTATCAGTAGTTGGTGACTTTGTGGAGCATTGCAAAGACATTTTGAGGTAACTTAGAGACCATTTGAAGCAGGCACAAAATCAGCAGAAATTTTATGCAGACCAGCACCGCACTAAGAGATCATTTGAGGTTGGAGATATGGTTTTTTATGTCTGCAGCGGCGCAGCCTAATAGGTGGACTCCCATGAAACAAAGTGGGGCTAAAATCCTCAAATCTTTCTTCTATGCACCATACAAAGTATTAAGAAGAGTTGATGAGGCGGCCTACAAGTGTGTGGTCAAATTCACAATGTTTTCCATCATGTTATGCCATAAATTTATTTGCCAGCCTTCGATAATGAGGGGAAACTTGTATTTGTCCTAGATGTCATTATTGGCAAATGCGAGAAGAGATTAATGAACAAGACCATCATGACATACTTGGTCCAATAGAGTAGCCCACCCATGGAGGATGTTACTTGGGAGGGGCTAGAGATACTTGAAAATCTACCATTACATTGCTTATGGGCAAGCAATTGCATGAAAGGAAAACTCGTGATGTCCTCCTTTGATTAAGACAGCACATGTAGGACTCCCTGTAAAATGCCAGGGCAAGCACAGAATTTCGATTTGATATATTTAAAGATAATGCACTGAAAATTCCAATTGACTGAGATTGTAATTCTTACTGATTAATGATAACTTCAATGACCACGCACAGAACAGCAAAACACATATATTGATTTGAAAGTGTTTGTCTTACAGCAGGGATCAATTACACAATATACGATTTAACTCTGTAGTGCGCTGAGAGAGTGGAAACAATATAACTCCGCCCACAAGTGGCGTCATTTAGGTGATGATGTTAACTACCTGCTATTTCCCTAACAATCGTGGTCCTCTGGTGTGCCCAATTATGAACGAATGAAGCTCTTTGTGTCACTTGACTCCTTCAAATCTGATCCTGGATGGAAGTGCATTGTTGTAGATGTCTACGGCCAAAGACGACTCCATCCTATGTTGTGTGTACGAAGCTCATGACTGGGAGCGACACCTGAGAGTGTGTGTATTCGCTGGAATGATCGCCCGAAATACAACCAATGATGAGAAGCATTCACAGATTCCGGCCAGAGCCAACGACTCTACCTGGACAGCGGAAACAAATCGCTCCTTTTAGATGTAAGCCTGCAATGCGTTTAATAGATGAGAATCGGACTGAGTGCGAAGCAAATGGAACGAAATACATTCACGGGTTTCCCAGATTGAACTACGTCTGACCTAGGTGTTTGGGATTGAGCAACTACGTCCTCAAATTCTAGACAGGAAAAAGCTCCAAACTCATGATGCCCGATCCAGAATAAAATCAACTTATAAATACTAACTAGATTGCCACTTCAAAATCGAAGTCAGCCACAACAATAATATAAAAAATTAAATTTCAAAATGAGAGTTGGCGCCAACCACAAGGCAGGTCGGCCACAGGCAATTATTAATTAATTATTTGTCAGTATTGAAAAATTTTGCACAAATGTGTCGGCTCAAACCTATGGAGAACTTGGGACATGACAATCCCCGCCCTCAAATGGTTGCTTGTCCTCAAGCAACCTTAGGTTTGGGTGTTCAAAGATCTCCACCCCTTCCCAAGTCCCATCTTCAGCTGGCAAATTTTTCCATTTTACCAAATACTCCAGAATGATCTTATTCCTCAATCGTCTTTCCCTCACATCCAGCACTGTCTCAGGTTCTAAAATCAATTTTCCCTCGTCATCAAGTGGCGACAACTCTATTGACGGTGTAATATGTTGTCCCAAGGCCTTCTTCAAGCATGATACATGAAAGATATTATGGATTCTGCTCCCAGGGGGTAACTCGAGTTCATACGCAACTTCTCCAATCTTCCTTGTAATTTTGAATGACTCATAGAACCTAGGTTTCAACTTCTCTGCTCTGTTACCCTTGAGAGATGACTATCTGTATGGCTGCAATCTCAAGTACACCATGTCGTTGACGTCGAAAACCCTTTCAATCCTTCGTTGATCTGCATAAAACTTCTGCTGATTTTGAGCTCGCTGGAGGTTTTCTTTCAAAGAATTCATGATGTCCACGCTCTGTTGAACCATGTTTCTAGTGCTGGGGACTCTACTGTCTGCAAGAATCAGGTTTATGAAGGAGGTGGCTTCATAACCATAGAGTGCTTTGAAGGGTGACATCCCAATGGACATATGATGCGTGGTGTTGTAACAAAATTCTCCTAGATGTAGCCACTCCACCCAAGCCGATTGCTACCCCATCACATAGTTTCTCAGGTACCCTTCAATCCATTTGTTCACAACCTCTGTTTGTCCATCCGTTTGGGGGTGGTAGCTCGTGCTAGGGGTCAACTCTGTATGCGCCAAACGGAAGAGTTCTTGCCAAACAAACTAATGAACCTACTATCCCTGTCACTCACAATGTTTCGTGGCAATCCATGGAGTCTAAACACTTCTCTAAAAAACAAATCTGCAACTTGAGGAGCCTTAAATTTTGAAGTAATGGCGTAGAAATGAGCATATTTAGTGAGTCTATCCACCACCACATAAATACAATCTTTACCTTGCACTTTAGGGAGCCCGATAATGAAATCCATCGAAATGCTTTCCCATTTATGATCTGGAATGGGCAAAGGCTGCAATAATCCAGCTGGTAATATATGTTCCGTTTTGTTCTATTGACATACCAAACATTCCCTCGCATGCTGCAAAATATCATTTTTCAACCCCTTCCAAGTGAAACGTTCCCTCCCTAGCTTGTATGTCTTGTAGAATCCTGGATGACCAGCAAGAGGAGTATCATGGCAAGCTTTAGTGATTTTGTTATTGACCCTAGAGTGAGGTACAAGATAGACCCGTCCCTTGTAGAGAATGAGCTCCTTAACCACCCTATACCTATCATCAACTATCTTCCCACCCAAAATATCGTTAGCAAATGAATCTTTAGCATATTCGGCTGTAATATCAAATCTCCAATCAGCAAATATATTAGTCATAGCATGAAGAAAAGGCTTCCTAGAGAGAGCATCCGCCACTACGTTGTTTTTGCCTCTCACATATTCAATATCAAAATCATAAGCTTAAAGTTTGCTTACCCACTTCTATTGTCTATCATTCAAGTCTCGTTGATTTAGGAAGTACTTTAGGCTGTTATGATCTATCTTCACTACAAACTTTCCGCAAACCAAGTACTGTCTGAATTTAGCAAGAGCATGCATGATAGCCAACATCTCTTTGTCATAAATAGAGAAAGCCCTTTCGGGTTTGGTGAGCTTTCTACTCTCATAAGCAATAGGATGCTTGTTCTGCATTAATATGGCTCCAATGCCTTCACCTAAAGCATCACACTCAAGTACAAAAGGAGATGAAAAATCTGGAATGGCCAAAACGAGACACGAACTCATTACCTCCTTATGTTTGTCAAATGCCTGTTGGGTTGTAGGACTCCATGAGAAAGCTCCTTTCTTTGTCAAATTAGTCAATGGTGTTGCAAGCTGAGAGAATCCCTTCACGAATCTTCTGTAGTAGTTGCATAGGCCCACAAATCCCCTCAGTTGTGTCAAATTCTTAGGGATAGCCCACTCCTCTGTTGCCTTAATCTTCTCTTCATCCACGCTAACCCCTTGAGCGCTGATTTTGTGGCCCAGATACAGGATCTCGGTCATCCCAAATTCACATTTTGACATCTTAGCATAGAATAAATTCCTCTCAAGGATGTCAAGCACCTCCTCTATATGCTTTAAATGTTCTTCCCATGTTTTACTGTAAATCAAGATGTCATCAAAGAAAACCAACACAAATTTCCTTAACTGAAGAATGAATACCTGATTCATGTAGGATCGGAATGTAGTGGGGGCATTGGTCAGCCCAAATGGCATCACTAAGAATTCATAATGCCCGTAATGGCACTTGAAGGCTGTCTTTTGCACATCCTCATCCTTGACTCTAATCTGATGGTAACCCGAACGCAAATCAATCTTGGAGAAGTACACTGCTCCATGTAGCTCATCTATTAATTCATCGATCCTGGGAATGGGATAACGGTTCTTGATTGTCTTCTTGTTGAGAGCTCTAGAATTGATACACATCCTGAGTGTCCCATCCTTCTTTTTGACCAACACCACCGATGAAGCAAAGGGGCTTGAACTTGGGCGTATAAACCCCATATCCAATAACTCCTTGATGGCTTTCTCGATTTCTTCCTTGTATATTCGAGGGTGACGATAAGGAGTGGTGATCACTGGTTTGGCTCCCTCTTCAAGCTCTATCACATGCTGAAATCCTCTATCTGGTGGCAGTCTTGCTGAGATCTCTCGAAAAACTTTGCACTTCTTATCCAAGATAGCTTGAATGTCACTGGGAAATGCTCTTTCCTCCTTTGGTATGCTAGTATTTGTAATCAAGCATTTTGTTGCCCATGCCACTTGATCCCTACGAAATGATTGCTCCATTCTTTTGGCTGAAACCACCATAGGCCCATTCCTAGAAAGGCCCTTGAGCACAACCTCCTTGCCTTCATGCTTGAATTTCAGCTCCATGGTTTGGTAGTTGGTGGTGTATTCTCCTAGTGAATGAAGCCACTGTACCCCCAAGACTATGTCTGTGTCACCAACATCAACAACATAGAAATCCTCCTTCATCTTGTGTCCACCCAATGTCAACTCCATTTGTTGAATTCGTTTTGTACAAGGAAGGACATTCCCTCCCACGGCCAGGACATCAAACCCTTTGAAGTCCTCTATTGCCAAGCGCAACTTAGCCACTATTCTCTTGTCGATGAAGTTATGCATAGCTACACTATCGTTTAGCACTGTCACTCTTGGCTCCCTAAGAACTCCCCTCACCCGTAGGGAATGGTATCAAGGTGTTCCTGATAGTGTTGCCAAAGTGCTACCTGTCGGGCTATTCTTTGTTACGAACTCCTGTTGCTCCCCAAGAGTGTCTTCTTCATTGACCCCTTCTTCAGTATCTACTTCATCGTCGGATACTACTTCGATGTAATAAACTTGTCCCCTCCCTTGGCACCTGTGTTGATTATTCCACTTTTCATTGCAGTAGTAGCACAAGCCTTTCTTGCGCAATTCATTCTTTGACATGCCCTGTGGACCTATAGGGGGGATCTTTGGTGGTGGATTTTCCTTAATGAAAGGCTTCTTTGGCTGTCCTGCTAGTATGTTCTTGACAATGGCTTTCCCTTTCTTGGTGGAATCCTCAAGGCTCAAAGCTTTCCGAATGGAATCTTCTAAAGTTGTTGGTTCCAAGGCCCTCACCAAACCATGGAAGGAATCAAATAAACCCTCGATGAAGAAGAAAGTGAGCCTCTTATCTGATACATCGGACACCATCATTGCAAGTCTCTGAAATTTTGAAACATATTCGTCCATGGTACCTATTTGTTTCAACCTTGTGAGTTCCTGGAAGTACGCTTCTGGATCCTTCCTATCAAATCTCTATTAATTTATGCGTGAAATCTGCATATGTTGATACTTGATCAAATCCTTGTGTCACAATACCATGGTGCCACCATTCGTGTGCAAGATCCTCCAAGTGTAAGATGGCAAATTTGATAGCCTCTTCCTCAGTCATGGCACTGAGAGAAAAATATGTGTCCAGTTTTTTGATCCATGATTGAGCAATCATCTTTCCTGAACCATCGAAAGTGGGGAGCGAAAGCTTGTTGATCTTGTGTTGGAGATCTCTATTCCCGCTGTGTTGTCTCTCATCACTTCGTCTAGCATTGTAAAACTGATCGAAGGAGATGGAAGCTTGAGTGTCGGCATCTAATTCCAGGTACTCGTGCACAATGCTTGCATAACTATGTTGTTCTTCCCCTTCCTGTCGGCCTTCTGTCTTAGGTGAAAACCTTGAGTGAGTGTGCTTGTGGGTGTGACCATTTGAGGCCCTACTCTATTCTCCCCCTCCTGAACACTCCAGATGGCCTCCCTCTGCGCTACTGGATCCTAATTTAATATTGTTGATGGCAGCAGTAAGCGACTAAATCACTTGCAGCAAGGTCTAGTTTGTCTGATCCTGTTGCTTCATGAAGTTTTCCAGTTTATCACTTTGATCTTTGTCCCCCATCTTCTCCTTACCTCTGCCTCCTATCCCTTGAGCAGCTTCAGGCTTCTTCCTCTCTCACTCTATAGCGCGAATTTCCCTCTGACTCAATTGCATACAAATTCGTCCACAGGCTAGCAGGCTTATGGCTCTAATACCACTATAGAATGCCAGGGCAAGCACAGAATTTCGATTTGATATATTTAAAGATAATGCACTGAAAATTCCAGTTGACTGAGATTGTAATTCTTGCTGATTAATGATAACTTCAATGACCACACACAGAATAGCAAAGCACATATACTGATTTGAAAGTCTTACAACAGGGATCAATTACACAATATACGATTTAACTCTGTAGTGAGTTGAGAGAGTGGAAATGATATAACTCCACCCACGAGTGGTGTCGTTTAGGTGATGATGTTAACTACCCACTATTTCCCTGACAATCGTGGTCCTCTGGTGTGCTCGGTTCTGAACGAATGAAGCTCTTTGTGTCACTTGACTCCTTCAGATCTGATCCTAGATGGAAGTGCATTGTTGTAGATGTTTGCGGCCAGAGACGACTCCACCCTATGCTGTGTATGAAGCTCGTGACTGGGAGCTGTTAATGATTACATGCAGTGTCGTAGTAACTTCCAGCGATATCATTACTATGGATAAATTAAATAATAGCTCTCAAGCTATTTAATTTATTATGAATCAAAAGGCACGATTTATAAAGTCACTTCGATTTGTTAATGAAGATAAATATTAAATGAAGAGCCATCATCATTTGTCAAAGATTAAATATTTTCTCAAGAGGCGCGATTTCTTACAAGGCCGACCTTGTTTTAAATGGCGCGATTTTTTAAAGAAGACGTCTTTCCCTTGTGGCCGACCAGTTTGGGAAGAGACGCGTCCTTCCATCTAAAGATGTATATATACTTGATGCTGTTGTACACTTTCATTATCAAGTCAAGCGAAGTTCAATTGTGACTATTATATTCTGTGCGAATTACTTCAAGAGTAGATTACGAATTCATCTAAGTTCAGATTTAGATTGAAAGGAAGATCAGATTATTATCTGATATTGCATCGTGCATTGGTGCTGAATATTGGCCTTGAGTTTTGGCCTCTTTGTAAGGTGAATTGCTGCCAATACTTATATATATAAGAGAGATCTTTGTTGCTGGGTTTTTCTCCCTCAAGAGGAGGGTTTTCCCAGGGTATCTGCTGTGTCATTGTCTGATTTGAATTAATTTTCTGTGCATGTTAATCTAATCACTTAAATTTAACATGGTATCAGAGCGGGTTTGAAGAAGATCGTGATTAGATTAGTGTTTTCACAGCAATACACTATTTTTGTTGTTTCTTGTCTATCTATACATCAATCAAGATGGTGAACGGATTGAAGATCGAGGATAGACTCGATGGAGCTTCAAACTACACCTCATGGAGATTCTGAATCATGCTTACATTGGAGGAGAATGATTTGGTTGAATTTGCGGAGACCAAGGTTCCCGAACCTGAAGAGGAAGAAGAGAAGCTGCAATGGAGGAAGAAAGACATCAAAGCAAAGAAGTTGCTAGTTGACTCCGTTAAAGACCACATCGTCCCTATTGTTTCTAAGTTGAAGACTGCGAGGGAGATGTTCAAAACTTTGGAAGAAATGTATGAAATCAACAACACCAGCCGGGCTCTTGCGCTGAAGCAACAACTTCATCATGTGAAGATGACGAAAGGAGAGACGGTGATCGCCTACTTCATGAGGATTGCAGAATTGAGAGATCAGCTCTCCACAATTGGCCATATGGTTGAAGATAAAGATTTGACAATGCTTGCTCTCAACGGCTTGCCATTGTCTTGGGAGTCCTATATTCAAGGAATTAGTGCAAGGTCTAAACTCCCGAAGTTTGATCGTTTGAGGGCCGATTGCATCCAAGAGGAATCAAGATTGGTGGCTAGAGGTGTTGGCCAAAGTTCTTGTAATCAAGAAATTCATGTTCTTGCAGCCCAAGCTTCGAAGAAGAAAGGAAAAAGTGGAAAGAAGGGTCACTTCAAAAGGAATCGTGATAAAGGAAATGATGATGCTCCCCCTTCCAAGAAGAAGCGAGACTTGTCTAAAATTCAATGCTTTAGGTGTGACAAGTTTGGTCACTTTGCCAAACATTGCCCTGACAGACCTAAGCATCATGCCTCCGTTGCAGATGTAGATAATGTTTCTCCACAGAAGGATGAATATCTGTTTTGCTCAGCCTTGTCAAGCAATGTTGCCACCGACACCAACACGTGGTTGATTGACAGTGGTGCTTCTCGTCACATCACCGGGTTCAAGGAGCACTTATCAAGCTTGGTGAAGAAAGACTCTTTGGAACAAGTTATCATTGGAGATGATGCTAGTTACACGTGAAAGGGATTGGGACCTCTACACTCCATTTGGATTCCGGCATCACACTTCAGTTGAGCAATGTTCTTTATGTTCCGGGGATCAAGCGCAACCTCATCTCTATTTCAGCCCTAGAAGATAAAGGATATCAAATTGCCTTCTCAAAAGGAAAAGTTCTTGTATGGATGGAGAACTCTAGCTTCAAGGATGCTCAAGTTATTGGAGTTAGACATGAAAGTCTTTACAGGGTTTGCACTCGTCCTCTACAAGCTTTGGTTCATGATACTTCTTCTCTATGTGATCTTTGGTATCGAAGATTGGCGCATCTACACTTCCGTGCCTTGCCTATTATGGAGAAGATGGTGACAGGTCTACCTAAGTTCGACAAGGAGCATGAAGGCACTTGCAAGGGGTGCGCTCTAGGTAAGAATGTAAAAGCCACCTTTTATAGTAGTGAAAATAGATCTAAGAGTATTTTAGATCTCATTCATTTAGATTTATGTGGTCCTATGTCTGTTCTGTCTTCAAGCGGATTTTTGTATTATGTACTATTTATTGATGATCACTCTAGGAAGACTTGGATTTATTTCTTGAGGTCTAAAGAGTCTGAGGAAGTATTAGCTAGATTTAAGGAGTTCAAAGCCTTAGTAGAAAATCTTTCTGGTAAAAGAATTAAGGTTCTTAGATCTGACAATGGTGGAGAATACACCTCTGGTAGTTTTCGAGACTTTTGTATTGATGCAGGGATTAAGAGGGAGTTCTGTGTTCCCTATAATCCTCGGCAGAATGGTGTTGCAGAAAGAAAGAACAGGACAATCGTGGAAGCAGCAAAGGCCATGATTCATGATCAAGATTTGCAGACTTTCTTATGGGTAGAAGCCTCCAAGACAGCTATATATGTGCAGAACAGAAGTCCTCACAAGGTCTTGGAGAATATAACTCCGGAAGAAGCCTTCACAGGGAAGAAGCCTGAAGTCAGTCACTTAAGAATCTTTGGATGTCCTGTTTATATCCATGTTCCGAAGGAGAAGAGAACTAAGTTCGAGCCTTCTGGCAAGAAGGGCATCTTTGTGGGCTACAGCGAGACATCCAAGGCCTACAGAATTTACATTCCAGGACAAAAGTTGATCGAGATCAATAGGGATGTTACTTTTGAGGAAGACATTGCATTTAGGAGATCCAAGGGCACTCACATGGAGTTCAATATCGAAGAGTCTCCTCAGGATATGGAAGTTGACCATACTCCTGAGATTCAGAGGGAGACTGTTGAACCAAAAGAAGATGCTGATCATGTTGAACCCTTGGAGCCTACTGATGGGCCTACTGACATTGTCATTGGAAGAAAGAGACCTCTATGGGCTAGGCGCACTATGCAAGAGGCAGAAAGCTTTGCAGCTCCTAGAGGCACATTCAGAGAAAGTAAAAGGCCTCATAAGTTCTTCAATTATGTTGCCTTGATGAGTCAGATTATTGATTCAGAGCCTTCATGTGTTGAAGAAGCATCGAGTCATCAGGTTTGGAGAGATGCAATGGCAGAGGAGTATCAATCAATTCTGAAGAATGATGTTTGGGACATTGTTCCTAGACCTAAGAGCAAATCAGTGGTATCTTCGAAATGGCTCTTCAAAATCAAGCATGTTGCAGATGGGAGCATTGAGAAGTATAAGGCAAGATTTGTAGCTCGAGGGTTTTCTCAGAAAGAGGGAGTTGATTACGAAGAAACATTTGCTCCTGTTGCTCGTTACACTTCTGTTAGAACTATCATTGCCATTGCTGCATCGAGAGGATGGACATGAAGACAACTTTTCTCAATGGCATAATTGAGGAAGAAGTTTACATCGAGCAACCTGATGGTTTTGAAGTTCATGGGAAGGAGTCACATGTGTGTAAGCTGAAGAAGGCCTTGTATGGTCTTAAGCAGGCTCCTCGTGCTTGGTACGAAAGGATTGATCGGTACCTATCTAGTTTGGGCTTCTTTAAGAATGATGCCGATTCAAATCTCTACTTCAAGGTAATCAATGGTGATGCTTTAATTTTGGTTTTATATGTTGACGATCTGATCCTTACTGGAGAAGATCATCTGATTCTTGAGTGTAAGAAGGAGTTGACTTCGGAATTTGAGATGAAGGACCTTGGGCTCATGCATACTTCCTTTGATTAGAAGTCCGCGTAAACCGCATGAGATGACTTAAGTCAAGGAAAGTACACACCATTGGATATACTTAAGAGATTTGGCATTATGGATTGCAAATCCATGTCCACACCGACATGGAGTACTCAATCTACATAAATTGGAAGGAGGTCAAGAAATGGAGTCTCTGTGATTTGGTGGATCCTACATTGTAATGCATAAAATGATTGATCCTTGATGTATCTAGTTAACACTAGACTATATTTGCTATGCAATGAGTGCACTTAGCCGCTTTATGTGTGATCCGAGACAGATACATCTTGTTGCAGCTAAACATATCCTAAGATACTCTAAGGGCACAGCCTGGATATGGCTGAGGTATTCTTCGTGACGCACTTGGAGTTGGCATGGTTTTACGATTCTAATTGGGCGTGGATGTGTCACAGATAGAAGAGAACCTCCTCAAGCTGTTGCTTCCGCCTTTGCCCCCGCTATGATTTCCTCGTGCGCCAGTAGCGCCATTTGTAGCAGCATTGAGTACAGAGGCCGAAAGTACATTGCAGCTTGTATGGCAACTCGAAGCAAGCAGGGTTTCGTAAGCTCCCTGCGGATTGTTTGGACAATCAATGGAGCCTACTATCATTCATTGTATAAATCAAAGTTGTGTGAAGCTTTCAATAATCCCCGTGGTTTCATGATAAACTAAGCATGTTGGAGATCAAGTACCAATTATATGCTGAGATATGGTATCATGAAGGTCAGACAAAATTGGAGGTACATCAAAGATCGATGAGCAAAAGGCAGAGATTCTCACCGCCTCCTCGTGATACAAAAGTTTGTATACTGCAGATAAGCTTGGTATGGTGGAGAATCCAGCCTTGACTGAGAAAGAGTCTCAGTATCAGTGAGCCATTCTATGAGTCCTCTGCGAGAGAAGTTCGAGGTGAAATTCCTTGTTTTTTGTATTTATCTTTTACCATAGTATGGTTGTAGCCATTATGGTAGATATCGTGTTGAGGCAATATCCAATATCACGTTGAGGTGATATTTATCTTTTACCATAGTATGGTTGTAGCCATTATGGTAGATATCGTGTTGAGGCGATATCCAATATCACGTTGAGGTGATATTCCTTTGTTCACCATAGCATGGTTGTAGCCATTATGGTTGATATCGTATTGAGGCGATATCTGACATCACGATGAGGTGATATGTCTTGAGCAGCTGGAAGTATGGTCCTTAGCTGAGAGGGAGTGTTAATGATTACATGCAGCGTCGTAGTAACTTCCAGCGATATCATTACTATGGATAAATTAAATAATAGCTCTCAAGCTATTTAATTTATTATGAATCAAAAGGCACAATTTATAAAGTCACTTCGATTTGTTAATGAAGATAAATATTAAATGAAGAATCATCATTTGTCAAAGATTAAATATTTTCTCAAGAGGCGCGATTTCTTACAAGGCCGACCTTGTTTTAAATGGCGCGATTTTTTAAAGAAGACGTCTTTCCCTTGTGGCCGACCAGTTTGGGAAGAGACGCGTCCTTCCATCTAAAGATGTATATATACTTGATGCTGTTGTACACTTTCATTATCAAGTCAAGCGAAGTTCAATTGTGACTATTATATTCTGTGCGAATTACTTCAAGAGTAGATTACGAATTCATCTAAGTTCAGATTTAGATTGAAAGGAAGATCAGATTATTATCTGATATTGCATCGTGCATTGGTGCTGAATATTGGCCTTGAGTTTTGGCCTCTTTGTAAGGCGAATTGCTGCCAATACTTATATATATAAGAGAGATCTTTGTTGCTGGGTTTTTCTCCCTCAAGAGGAGGGTTTTCCCAAGGTATCTGCTGTGTCATTGTCTGATTTGAATTAATTTTCTGTGCATGTTAATCTAATCACTTAAATTTAACAAGAGCGACACCTGAGAGTGTGTGTGTATTCGCTGGAATGATCGCCCGAAATACAACCGATGATGAGAAGCATTCACGAACGTTGGCCAGAGCCAACAGCTCTACCTAGACGACAAAAGCAAATCGCTCCTTTCAGATGTAAGCCTACAATGCGTTCAATAGATGAGAATCGGACTGAGTGCGAAGCAAATGGAACGAAATACATTCACGGGTTTCCCAAATTGAACTATGTCCGACCTGGGTGTTTGGGATTGAG
>VDFB02016665.1:0-48229 GCA_007258455.2 Sequoia sempervirens | reverse complement strand
ATATTCCATTTGCTATTTAAGATATTATATATAATAATAAATATTATAATCCTGAATGCATTAACTTTTTTTTGATAGTTTCTTCTTTCACTCAATTTTGTAAAGATGCTCATTTCTTGCATCCAGGTTTTCAGTTTGATTATGTATTTGACTGGACTATTTTGAAGTATCAACAAACCCAGAGTGCTTCAGATCCTCGTCCCCATGTAAGTCAAGCATATTGTTATTTTTCATGCAAGTCTTCCTTTCTGCATCCAGTACTGTAGAAGAGGGTTTTCTCCATGACTTAATCAAATGGTCCATTCTGTGGCATCAGCCTGCACTTGTAGCTGGAAAATTTGGCACAGGAGCTGGTACTCCAGAAAGGGTTTCAGGTTGGTTTGTTAGTGACACTTTTTTCTTTTGCGTGTATGTAGTAGGTACTATATTACATTTTATCATTCATTCCTTTTTTAATCACCTGTTTCAGACTCAGGAGTATCATAGATTTGAAAAGGTAAAATTACAATGTTCTTGAACTTTCAAATTTCAATCTATATTACCAGAAAGTTAGAAAGTCTCCCCAGTTTCTGTTTTAGGAAATCTCCATGTAGAAAGATGCGGGAAACTCCAGGAACTTTTCCTTGAATGCTTGTCTTCGCAGGTCCAAAAGAAAGGCATATTAACATGCTTAACTTTTCAACGATGTTTTAATTACTAATCATTTGTTCCCTTTCTCTCTCTCTCACTCACTCACTCGTGCCAATAGGTGATATCAGTAAAAGAAATTGCAAGGTCTAATTTTACTATGTTTTATGCCTTGCATGATGCTAATAATAATTTTGAATAACCCCCTCTAGTGTGACCTGGAGTAGATTTATGGAATAAAATGAGGTCTTTGAATTCTTTAATGTTATTCTATAAATTTCCCAAGACCATTGCAAAAGCTGGTATAGCTTGATCTTTTTTGTTACGAAAGGTTGCATAATAACCTCCCATTCTACAGATGTCCATTGCAAGTCATCAAAATTTAGTCTGGTTTGCTCCTAATTTGGAAGGAGCTAAACCTTTTTGGATATCTTGCCTTGAGCTGTGTTGGCCTTGCTTCATAGTAGTTTGAAAGAGGTTATACTTTCATATTTCCAGAGAATCAATGCATCAAATTCTTGTCATGATAACTATCTTTTTTTCTAAGTTTGTTCCTTGGAAGGATTGGCTTATTTAGCAAAAGTAGTAGATGTTCAAGTAGTAAATGTTTCTATGGATGATTCTACTGTCATGCATCAAAGGCAGGATTGTAGGGCAGATGCTGCTACACATAATTATGATGTTTATCACCATTCATTGCATATAAATAAGCTAAAGGGTTCATCCATTGGCTGATCTTGACATCGCTTGAAAAATAAGTGGGTTTGTCCCCACAGTTTTTGTATTTAGATAGGTGCCAATGGCTGATTGACTAGCTGGTGTTGTTGTTAAGAGTGACCAGAAGCGTAGTTGCCAGACTCAGACTTGACATAGTTTTGGTATGCTGGTTTTGGACTTGGACTTAGATTCAGTACAAAAACTTGGCACAGGATTAGTAGAGACTCGACAATATGAAAATAGAATGATAAAGAGATTTTTTTTAAAAAAGCACATATTTTCCTTGCGCTCTTCTTTTAATCAACTTTAAAGACATAAAAGAATAATCAATTACATGCTGCTTTGTTCACATACACAAGTATACATCAAATGATTGAGTACAAAGGCAAATTTGAGACAGGAAACATATTTTTTTATATATATAAATATTTATGAGCACTTTTGGTTTACAAAAAATCATGGATTAGGATATCCATGGCATAAAAAACAAGAAGCACAATTGGTAGAGAGCCTGTGTCACTTAGGCCAATGTCAATCGCTTTTTGGTGTCTCTTGCACTCATGTCTTAGATAGGTCCATGTTGCTTCTACTGCAATGATATGTACAGGTGTCAGCAACATCCAAGGGATATGGTTGTGCTTTCTTTTCCTAATCCACTTGTGCTAGTGCCTTTGCCTAAAGCTTAGTGTGATAAATTGATGGGTGTTATATATTGTAAGCACAAGATTTTCATCCTTTGTGATCCAATCTGATTGTGGGTAAATCTCCTCCAATACAATGGGAAATACATTCGAGCCTAAGATTTGCTTATGATAGAGGCAAAGGTTGTAATGAATGCGAACAAGATTGTTTAACATTCTCACCATCAGTCTATACTCTTCTTGGAGTATATGTGCTCAAACATACTTGTGCTATAATTCTGAAGCATTGCATGGTTGATTTGGGACACAAACAACAATCCTTTGAAGGCTTGGGCAACTACCCACCATATACCTAAAATGAGAAAAAAAGTGAAAAAGAATTCAAGTTCTTTGTTCAATATTAACACAAGAAATCTAAAAGTAAAACTTTAAGTAACTCTTACTTGGTTGTAATATCCACGCTACCTTACATATATCTTGCCAAAGGTGTCGTGTGCAAATTTCAAGATCTCGATTTTGGAGATGATTGTTGCTATATTCTGAGAATTTGCTTCCATCTGTGCTGACTGTATAGAGCCCACTCAAAACTTCCTCATCGGGCTTGAAATCCAAGTGGGATTGGAATTTTGGATTTATTGAAGTATGAATTGTAATATTTAATGGTCATCTTAGTTTTAGTTAGTCGTCAGTTTAGTTTTAGTTAACTTAGCTTTTAGTAACTTCTGTTTACGCTTTAGTTTGTTTTAGCATCTTTCAGCTTTCTGCTTTAGTTTGCTTTAGTTAACGATTGTTTCTTTTTAGAAACATCGTCTTGTAATTATTCCCATCCTTTTGTAAACACAAAATAACGGATATTGAATATCAATTATCATTTTATGGTATTAGAGCTTAGGCTCAAACTTTTTTGGTGAATTTTTTAGTAATAAAAATTTGTTGTTTTCCTAATGAATTTTTAGAAATTTCTTAGATGTTTTTGATGGATTTTTTAATAAAAATTCGTAAAGTTTTTTTGGTCAATTTTTAAAAAATAAAATAAAAATCGAAGAAATTTTTTAAGAATTTTTGTGAGCTGATTTTTTTGAAAATTGAAGGGTTTTTTGAAGCCACTTTTTGAAGGAGATTTTCAAGGGTTTTCTATAGCTGAAAATCGAGGCAGTTTGCAAGAAGAAATTTGTGTAGGATTTTTTTGAGAATCGCGGCTCTTTTTCTTGGAAGATTCGTTAAGGGGTTTGCATGTTTCGAGGCGCGCGGCGTCAGTTTTTTGTTTGGTTTTTTTGGGCGTCAGATTTGTGAAAATCGTGGCTCTCTGTGAAAATCGCGGCTTTATTTTTTGGTCGCACTATTTGGTGTCTTTCTTTGGCTAAATGTTCTGGGCGTTGGCATTTGCAAACTCTTCTTTCTGCATGCGTTTGTTTGGCCATTTCGTGGATGCGTTTCTGGACCTTTTTTGGTGACGTTTTTTTATTGATTTTCGCTTGAAATCTTGGGCTTTGTCTGCGCAATTTCGAGGGTTCTGCTTTCCTTGTCTAGAACAGCCGCATGACCTTCTGGTCACACCTTAGTTACCGGATTCTTCCCCTAGGTGCTGGATTCGGATTCTGATTCGATCTGGATTTAGATTCGATTTGGATATGTCCAGGAAACAAATAAACTATGACACTTGAGTTTGACTAATTGACATTGTAGTATTTTTAATTTTTATATTTTTATGGAGGTTTTGTTTATTATAATTAAATGATCATGATGCTATGTGGTATTTTTAACTTAATTACTGCTGCAAATATGTATATATTTCTGATTTTTATATGTTTTTGTATTAACTTACCCAACCCCAAATTTATTTTGACCGAATCCCGTACCGGATTCACGTAACCGTACCCGAATCCAAAAATGAATCAGTAACTTAGGGTTACGATGGTTTTTTTTGTTGATCTTTGCATCTTGTTAGTGCATTTTTTCGCGACCTAGGGTTTGCGATGACTTTTTGAAGTTTCTGCATTGTCTTTCTATAGCAGCGACCTACCTAGGGTTTTTTGATACTGGGCGAGAATTTTTTTCCAGAATTTTTGAAGAGTTTTTTTGCAAAATTTTTGTTTGAAAAAAAATTCCGTGCCCTATTTCTGCTACGACTAGGGTTTTCATCAGAATTTGTGCAGCTTGTTTTCTTTGAAGATTTTTTTTGTTTGAAAAAAAAATTGTGCTAAAGAGTTTCTAAAGATTTGAAGAGTTTTTGAAAATTTTTCTATAAATTTTTTGCTGATCATTAGAGTTTTTTCAAGCTTTTTTCTAAAAAAAACTTACTTTTCTAAGTTTTTTGAGGATTTTTTCTGAAAAAATCTTACTTTTTTAGAGTTTTTGAAGGTTTTTCTAAAAAATCTTAATGTTTTTGAGCCTCTTTTTTAGACGATTCAAAAATCGTGAGTTGTGCCAGCTGATCACAAAATTACCTTGTTTTTCGTGCTTTTTGGAAAACAGAAGGGATGGTATCTTTGTCCAATGTCATGTTGGAAAATACGTAGAGGTTCAATGGAAAGAATTACAACATGTGGAAGCAGAGGATGCTTACCATCTTTGAGTATCGGTATCTAGATGTGCTTGGTCTAGGTACAAAAGTTTGTCCCACAGCTGCGGGGAAGGATCAAGACAAGTATGATGGAGATAATAGGGAGGCATTTATGCTTCTAAAATTATTTGTCACCGATGAGATGTTACCAGAGATTCCATTTGGTAAGTCTGCTGCGAAGATCTGGAAGCATTTGAAAGATCTCCATGAGACCTTAGACAAGGGCAAAACTTTCTTCCTAAAGAAGATGCTGTTTTCCATTATGATGGATGACTAAGTGTCTTTGCAGGAGCACTTGATGAAAATCAAAGATATTCGTGATCAATTGGAGGCCATTGGTTGCAAGATGGAAGAGGAGGATATGGTGGTGATCCCATTGAAAAGTTTGCCACGTTCCTACGAGCACTTCATTGAAACTCTCAACATTACATCCACCAATGTTGACTTGAAGTTTGATGAGTTGTGCAACAAGCTCTTGCAGCAGGATAGGTGGAGGAAGCAGTTTGGGAGAAGCAGTGAGCCTCCTAGTGTTGAACAAGCATTTACTGTCAAGGACATTGGCAAAGGCAAGTCCACTCAACAGAAAGGACGAGGCAATTTGGAGGAGGGCTCCAAGAAGTCTATTACTTGCCATTATTGTGGGAAGATTGGTCATATTCAAAAGTATTGTAGAAAGTGGTTGGCTGATGAGAAGTCCAACCAGGAAGAGTCACAGCAAAATGCTCAAGTGGTAGAGTATATTGAGCAGAAGTGTTAGTTTTATGTGAACAAATTAAATGCACAGAAAATAATTCGAAATCAGACAAAATAACACAGCATATACCCTGGGAAAACCCTCCTCTTGAGGGAGAAAAACCCAGCAACAAAGATCTCTCTTATATTTGATGTAACAAGGGCAACTTTACATATTACAGTGAGGTCTAACACAAGACCGATATTCAGCACTGGCAAGATGAAAAACATATAACAGTCTGCCAATTCGTACCTGTTATATATGAATTGACTGTCTACAGAAATAGCATTTGACAGTATTCACAAACACTAATGGTTCTCAACCTGTTAGATATGAATCCGCATTATCATAATGCTTCGCACTGATCTTCACCCTTGAGTACTTGACATAGATCACACTTAACACAGATCCGATATGGAGAGTTCGCAACTATTCGCAGTCTCTTATTCGCACATGATAACTTGTTCGCACTTGATACAAAATTCGCATTTGATAATGTAGAACAAATATGAAATGATCGAACTCCTCCAGCTAGTATATTCGCACTTGATCAGACTCGCACTTGTGTAAATGACCGAACTGGATTGAATCTTTTTCGATGATAACAATGGACGAACAATCTGTGTATATATATAAGAGATAAATCCTACATGTCGGCCTCTTAAGAAATCATGACTCCAAGATATGATGTCGGCTCGACTCTTCTTTAATCAATGTCGGCCTCAATCAAAATAACCTGTATGACTTTATTTGTTCGAGGCTCTTTGAACATGTATTGGCCTGAATGAATATTCTCCCCTCTTCACAAGAGGTCGGTCACCTTAAAGATTGAATCCCAAGGAGAATGAAGTCGGCTCTAATTAATAAACAAATATTAATTGACTTCGCATCTTCTCAAGTCGGCCATGCTATGAGAAGATAAACAATAAATATAAATTGAATAGCCAACGGCTATCATTCAATTTAAGTTTCCACGAAGGAGCTGAGCTGGAAGGAGCTACCGAAGCTGCTATATCATTAACAAGGAGTCTGCATATGATGCATTTTGATGACTAGAACTCCATCAGAATGTGGGTGGACTTAGTTTATGTTTGTAGGATGAACATTAAGGGAGATAAACTGCCAATTTTGATAGTTATGAAGCTGATGGAACCATTGTTGATCAATGATTTCTTTTATGGGACGATATTTATGGTCAGCAGGACCATAGATGGCTCCAATGAACTCATATACATAGCCCCTTGCAACTTTTACCATCAACAATTCAAATAAGACTAACTAAAGGCTACATGACTTGTTAATAAATAGCATTTCAAGAAGAGAACATAACAAATAAAATATTAAAAAGAAGATAAAACTAGTAAAGTAGACAAAAAAAGAATGGAATAAGAACTTACATCTACAATCTCCATTGCCAGAACATAAAAGTGTTGCTTATCAACTATGTTACCGGAATTGGCCATTTGCCCTGCCGATTCCGGGTACGGGACGTATCGGTATAGATACGTGGTGGAATCCTTGCGGAAGCGGACAGGGTTCAAATTTTTCGACCAAAAAACGTTTTCCTGATTTTCTCCTCGTTTTTCAGTGACGTGGCATTTTTTCGAAGCGTTCAAGGCGTTTGGCGGGGAAATCGAAACCTTTTTCTGCTTTTTCGCATGAAGAGGAAACACAAAAACCCTAAATCTTCCATACTTTCACTTGTCTCCGGTTTTATTTGCAAAAACGGCATCTTCTTTGCTCGCGGGCTGTGCGACCAGTTGCAGACAAATTCTCGGCGGCCATTGAAGACGAATTCGGCGGCGACCATTCCAGACGATTTGCAGCGACCATTCCAGACGATTTGCGGCGACGGTTGCAAGGAAAAATCCGCGGGTTGGTTGCAGGGAGTCGACATAGCCGCGAAGTTCCAGGTAGGGTTTTTTTTTTTTCTTTCTTTCCTTTCCACAAACATTAAAATTCGAATTTTATTGAAAGATTAAGATTCAAAAATGTAATTTTTTTAATATTTATTATGATATTATCATTTATAAATTATATATCATAATATAATAATTATATAATATTTAAAATTATGCATTTTATAGTTTCAATATATAATATATAATATTTTATTATTTTCTGTTTTAAATTTTTAATATTGTCTATTTTAATGTTTAAATATATAATATTTTATTATTTATTATTTTAATTTTTTTAATATTGTGTATTTTATAGTTTAAAACTTTAAACTTCAATTTTTAAAATTTTAAATTTATTAATTCTTAATTTGTTATAAATTTATAATATAATAATAGTAAATAGACTAACACTGTCACTAAATGTTAAATTATTTATTATTAATATATTATATTTAATTTTAATTTTATTATTATAATAGTCTATAATATATTATTTTATTGTAAAATATAACTATATCGATTTGTTATTTTAGTTTTAATTTTTTTAAATAATAAATTAATAATTTAATGAATAATATATTAAATGTTCATTTAAATAATTTTAATTTTTTCCAAAATGGTATATCAATTTATTATTTTTATTTATTTAAATATTTTAACATTTATTGTCTAATAATTGATTAATTGTTTTTGAACTTGCAGCACCATAATGGCAACCAGTTCTACTTCTGTTGGTGGACCTACCTTTAAAACTGACCCAAATTCACCTCTATGGAAATATGTACAAATGATACGACAAGTTAAAGGGGGAGGAACATTTGTTTGGATATGCAATCATTGTAAAGTTCAGTATACTAGCTCATACAGTCGTGTGAGATTACATTTATGTGCCATTTCTCGACAAGGAATCTCAGTATGTCCAGGAGAAACTGGTAAAGGGTTACATCCTCACAAAGTAGCAGCATATATTAAAGAGCAAGATGAAGCAGATGCAAGAGCTGGTCGTGAGACAAACCATCCTTTGTTGAGAGGAGAAGGAAGTGGAAGGGGATCAAAGAGGCCTCTTGCTTCTCCAACACCTAGTGACTTTGATGATGTAGTAGAGAGCCACCCTTTTTTGGGTAGAAGTGAAGATAATCCTATTGGTGTGAAGAGAAGCAAGGGACCATTAGAAAATGCATTTAAGCTTGAAGCTAGAGAGCTTGCAGATCAAGCTGTTGCAAGATGTCTATATGCAAACGGTTTGGCATTTAATGTTGTAAGATCACCATATTGGCAGGATATGTTGAGAAAGGCAAGTGACTGTCCACAAGGGTACATAGGGCCAGGTTATGAGAAGGTGCGTACCACCTTACTAGCAAAGGAGGTAAAAGGCATAAACATTGCATTGATTCCCATTAGAAATTCATGGAAAAAAACAGGGGTGTCAATTATTTCTGATGGATGGATGGATGCCAAAAACCGGCCATTAATCAATGTGATTACAGTGTGCCCTAAAGGGGCAATGTTTTTGAAAGCCGTGGATTGTGAAGGACAAGTGAAGGATGCACAATTTATTGCTAACATCCTTATACAGTGCATTCAGGATGTGGGTCCTGAAAATGTTATCCAGGTAATAACAGACAACGCAAAAAATTGTAGAGCTGCAGGTATGTTGATTGAGACACGATTTGAGCACATATTTTGGACACCTTGTGCTGTTCACTCTCTCAACCTCATGCTACAAAAGTTGGGTGTGAAAATAAATTGGATCAAACAAATGTATGCTGAAGCTGAAGAGATCCAAATGTTCATCACAAACCATCAAATGTCACAGGCCATTTTTAGATCATTTTCAGCATTGGAGTTGTTGAAGGTAATTGAAACACTTCAACTTTTAAATTTTACATTTCACTTTAGTAATTACTAATTTATTTTTTAAACTCAAGCATGTCTTTATATTTTAATTTTAATTTTAAATTTTTGAATAGGTTGCAGAAACTAGATTTGCATCGAACACGATTGTCTTGAGGCGACTTGTGAAGGTGCGGGGGGCACTTTCTAGCATGGTTATCAGTCAAAGTTGGTCCCTATGGAGGCAATCCAATACTGAAAGGGCAACAAATGTGAAACATATGATCCTAGATGACACTTTGTGGGAACGAGCAGAATATCTTCTTAGATTCATTGAGCCCATCATGAGTATGATCCGTTTTACTGACATGGATAAGCCATGTTTGGGAGAGGTATATGATGGCATTGATACAATGATCGAGCAAATGAAAATCATCATCAACGAAAAAGAGCAAGATCCTGAAGAAGCTTTCTTCAAAGAGGTGCAAACAATTTGTGTTGAGCGGTGGAACAAAATGACCACCCCACTACATCTTCTTGCATTTGCATTGACTCCCAAGTATTATAGTGATGAGATTCTTGCTTTGCCATCAAGAGTGCAACCATATTCAGATCTAGAAGTTGGTGTGGGGTGTAGGAAAGCAATTAGTAGACTCTTCTCCGATCAAGAAACATAGTATTTAGTTAGAGCTGAGTTTGCTGATTTTGTATCTGACGAAAATCAAAGTATTGGTGCTTCAATTGACAAGTATAGGATGGATGCTCATTCTTGGTGGTATGTCAATGGCTTTACAACACCACATCTCCAAGCTATTGCGATCAAAATTTTATCGCAAGTAAGTTACTTAGTTTTTATTGCACTCTCTAAATTTATATTGTTTACTATTTTAAAAATAATAAAATGGTTAACTTCAAATTTAAAGTTTGATTTACAACTTTATAATTACAAGTTCCTCCCACTTTGTTTCAATAGGTTGCTAGTTCCTCTTCAGCTGAGCGAAATTGGAGTACATACTCCTTTATCCACTCAGTGAAACGCAACCGACTGGCAGCAAGTAAGGCGGAAGAGCTTGTTTATGTGCATTCCAACTTGCGCCTTCTTACTCATAAAAAGAATGAGTATAAGGAAGGAGGCACGAGGTTGTGGGATGTAGATCCAGAGCGAACTGATTTGGATTTTTCAGCTGCCACACAATCTTTACTTTCTGTGGACTTGGATACCCAGCATGCTTCCAATGAGAGTGCTAGTGGGGCTGCATGTGGTCCTATTAATTTACCTAGATCATCTAATGTCAATGATGATGCTGCTCTTAATCTTCCTAATGATCCATATGGTGCCCATCGTTAATTGTATTGCTTTGTTTTAAATGTTGAACCAATGAACAATGAATTCAATATAATTATATACCTATCGTAACATTCAAGTTTTGAAAAACTGATATCAAATTAATTTAGTATAATGGTATTTCAGATTTGTTATATTTATGATAGTTCTAAGTTTTGTTTAGCATATGCATGATATGTGGTATTCCAACTTTACTTCTTGTTTTTACTTTATAGGCTGCAAATATGTCTATATCTATGATTTTTATATGTTTTATGTACGGACGTACCCATACGTACCCACACCAAAAAAAAAAAAATGCCGTACCGGTGTACCGTACCCGTACCCGTACCCACGTACCCGTACCCGATTCGGCAACTTAGCTTATCAAAGACACAATCCTTTAAATAAACTTTGGCATTGGTTCTTGATTATGAAGATTGGGACCGCTCCTCACTAATGGACATGTTTCAGAGAAGCCTTCAATTGAAGCAAAAACTGCAACATGATAAAATTGGTCACAAAGTGGGTGACACCAGGACAATCCAACACCTTCTTCTCCTTATGTTTCTCATAAGTCGAGGACGAAACTGAGCTGAGGAATACAATTCTGGTTGTATCTCATGTCTCCTTCAAAGGGCCAAATTAGCTGTGCTTAAAATATTTGTGATGCAGAAAAATGCATTAAAATGGATCTATAAATAGACTGATATAGAGATTATATGAAGGAGCATTTGCATTGCATGACACGTCCCATTAAACAAATCATTTGGGCAACGATCTGCAGAGTCAGAAGGGATGTGGACATTCTTTTACTTCCAAGTCTGTTTACCATGTAGATCTTATGTAGCTGAATTGTTAGAGCTAAAAGAGATGTACCAAATATTGGTCCTGAAACAACCTGATAATGAAATACCCATACCAGTTTTATGGTATTATTTATATTTCTGAAATATAATGGATGTAATGAAACTTCTTGTTGACAGTGGGAACCGACCATATAATCTTGAATTCCTATACAAATGGTTTCAGGCACAAAACCTGATTTATTTTCTGGTAGAACACTTTACATAGTTAATCGATAGATTATAGGGTATGCACATTTTGGTTTTAACACACAACATTTTGTTTATATTTAGGCTTTTAGCCATTAATTTCTGATTGGCAAGCAATGTGTTTTTTTGCATGTAAATTTTCTTTTAACCAATACTGGGCTGCACTTATCCAAAATAATCTTGAATTCCTATACAAATGGTTTCAGGCACAAAACCTGATTTATTTTCTGGTAAAACATTTTACATAGTTAATCGATATATTATAGGGTATGCACATTTTGGTTTTAGCATGCAACTTTTTGTTTATATTTAGCCATTAATTTCTGATTGGCAAGCAATGTGTTTTTTTGTTCATGTAAATTTTCTTTTAACCAATACTGGGCTGCACTTATCCAAAACTTTAATGTGCAGGGATTGTAGGACTAGCGGCCATTGTGGTTGACTTCTATTGCTTGAGTATATTACTGAATTTCCTAATGAGGCTATTTGATTAGATCCCATTTTGGGTGAGATAGGAAAATGCCAAAATGGCTAATGACTACTGGAATATACAAATATAAAGGCCTGTAAAACAGAGAGATATTGAAAATGCACATAAACCTGACCCTTTATGAAAGTAGCCAATCCATACTCCGGCAAACTGCAGACTACAAATTGCTAGTAATAACATTGACATCGACAAAACAGTTTGCTTCCATGTCATCAGCTTTGAGAATATCTAATCCTGCTCATGCAGAAGCATCATCCTTGACATCCACTGCTGGAATGACCATTGAATGGAAAATTGCATCCAGCTTAGCGTTAATGATGTGCAGCTTCTCATATACAACATGTAGGTTCAAGGGAGTTCATGGAATTTCTATCTCTTATGTTTCGTGTTGAAGGTAATTTCGGTCACCAAATTAACTAAATCAAGCATCATGTTTTCTGCCATCCTGAACACATAGGAGATGTGACTGAATGGTCTGGGGTCATCCCCACGGTTTATGGTATCATTCAAGATTCCTCAAGGTTTAGTGATCAGAATTAAAATTGTCATTTTAGGGACACACTGAATATGTTATAAATGGAAATTGAACACTACTGAAATGAAAATGAAACAAGATTGTAATTGCTTAACAATACTTTTTTATTGCAAAAGATGGTAAATAAAAAGAGGGCAATCTCTATGCGATAGATTTATGCTCTGAACTGAGTTTTTCATTTGAATCCATTTATATTTTTTAGCTTTACAATGCAGAAACTGAAAAGTTGCAAAAAATAGTGAAAGAAGTGTTTTTCTTGAGAACTGAAGTCTCATCCCTCATGGGGGCGATGTGTTCTTCATAGAAGTTGAAATGAACTGTAGAGTAAGGAAGAAAAACTTGGAACTGAAATTAACTGTTGGAGTGTTACTATTTTGGTGGTTACACTTGCTGGTCATAACCATAGTTGGCAGACTTGCAGAAAACTCGCCGAGTTTTTTTGAGTTTAACTCGTGAGGACGAGTTTTTCCGAGTTTTTCAAAAAACTCGCGAGTTTTTGCCGAGTTTTTCGAAAAAACTCAGCTTTGCAATTTTTTTTTTTTTTTAAGTTTCCGAGTTTTTCGAGTTTTTGGCGAGTTTTAAAAAACTCTCCAATTTTTGGCTTGGCGAGTTTTTCTTTGGGGCGAGTCTTCCAACTATGGTCATAACTGTTTGACCATAGTTGGAATTCAAATTTTGGATATATGTTTGGGAACTTAGGTTGTGAACTCATTTTGATGCCCTCAAAGAATTTCTGCCATCTTGTAGGGACATCCAGACAAGCTCCTGAGGGCAAATTCTGCTCTGAAAAGCCCTGATAATGCAAAATAATAGAACTTAGAAAATTAAAATAAATTCAATTTTTAGTATTTTTCAGAATCCTGTTCAGTACTACCACCTAAATTACTTGAACTGCTCCACGGATCATTTAGCTTTCCTCTGCATCTATCTGATATCATATTTTCTGTAAATTCCATCTTTTTAGTTGTCAAATAGAAGAGTTGTACTTTCACTCATTTTAGATGCTGGAAGCTATGTTTTCTGCCTACACCTCCTTTTTGCCACAGTTTCCTTAATTCTAGTCCGAATGACTTATCGCTGTTCTTTGTTTATGCTGTTGGCAAAAATAAAAGTATAAGCTATGAAAGAAACTCTGAGATGCTTCCAAACGGAATGCCTTATATTGGAAATGGAATGCCACATACATGGAAATGAACTGTAAGTGTACACCATCATGAAATCCAAATCATGATTTTCATTTCTGTGTCCCATTTACCAGTTTACAGCCATTGAAGCCCCTTCGCTTTTATTGACTGGCATATGTGAGTGGGGAGAGGAATAATAATAAGTTATAAAAAACATGTAATTTAAAATTATCTATCATTTCTGACCAAATTAACGATGTCTGCAATGTCCTCCATGTGGGGGCTGCTTATTATATGCTTTATTTTTCTTAACTAACTCGGTCCCATGTTTTGCAAATAGATCTGCTACTTTCTTTGTCATTTAACATGAATAAATATAATATTATAATTCTTCTTCAGGTCTTTATTTCCTCCAAAGGACTTCCAAGGTTCCAATTATGATGCCACCTTGTTTAATGCTGTTGATGATGACTACTGATGCCCCTTCAGGCTTCAACAATAAGGTCACTAATGCCCCAAATTAGTTGCTATCTTAAGGTCCTCAGTTAGAGCCTTGTCTCTTGTTATTTATACTTATATTCAGATTGATGGGCAAAAAAGCTTAAACAAGCTCCTTATCATTCCTGGACTTGAGAATAATCAGTCCTTTAAAAGGTCTGGGATGCCCTGGAAAGTTCCATCAGAATTCACCTTTTCATGGTTTTAAAATTGGGGAAGGTGTTTCCATTCATCTGTTAGAGGTTTTTATCCCACTTACCCTCTTAGCCGGGAAGATTGGCAAGAAACACAACAAGAGGTACATATAAATCATAATGAACTTATGGTTGGTTTAGTTCAAAATAAACTGTGGAAGCAATTTTTTTCTTTCTTGAATTATCAATTAGAAATATTCTGCTCAAACAAGCATCTATGTGAGACCAACACAAGCTCTTGTGAGCACTTATTAGAGACTAATACAAGCTCCTTACGAGCAGATACACTAGAAATCATCTACGGAAGACCAAGAGTCGCTACATAGAAATCCAATTTATTTAGAAACCACATCCACACTAGGAGCCAACTATGGAAGACCAAGAATCACAACTTAGAATCCCACATTAGATGTCCATATGGGGATTTGAACTTGGGCTTCCACCTTAGAACCCAATGCATTTAACCAATTAAGCTCAACCCCTCGGACAGTGGATGGCAACTTGGAAAAACTATAGGGTGTGTTTTGGCAAATTGAATGCTATAACAATAGTTCTATCAAAAGTATAATACCAAGTTGGGAAAATTTATCCAAAAACTAATGCCCTATGCAAAATATGACTATAGATGATTACGTTGGAAAAACATAAGGAGTTAATTCTTTCTTTCAAGGTTGTAGTCTATATTATGTGTTCTGCTTATTATAGAATTGGAATATTTGATGTGAAAAATCAAATATTTCATTTTCTTAACTTTTTCTTGCAGTAAATAATCTTCCTCAAATATTCATTTTCTTCTTCCTTATCACTTGGATAAGTGGTGTTTCAATGATCAAATATCATCATATACTTAGTAGATTGTATCTATCACGACCTTCTGGGATCAACTTGCCTTTTCTTCTAATATATTAAATATTCATTTCTCTTTTAATTTATTCTGCTAATCTCCAAAAAGTTATGCAATATTTTGACCCTATCTTTTTCTTCAGAAAGTTCAATTTTTGTAGTCCTCAAGTTCTATCTAATAGTGGAAAGATTCATGTTTTCATACAAGTTGCTCGTTTTTTCAGCTGGGCATGATGGTCGGGAGCGAAGGTCTGGAACAGGTGAAGGGTCTCATCGAAGGTCCAATGGGGTTAATAATTTTCTTCAAAGTGGGTCAGCAGATCATAATAAATACAAGAGTACAGGTCTAGCTGACCCTTCAACATCGAAAGAAGTGGTGAGATTATGAATGAAGATGCAAATAATTATGCTTTTAATCTTATTCAGGGATATGGAAAGTACTTTTATCTGCTAAGATGCTATCATTGGTTGCTTCCATACATTTTCTTTTGCTAAAATTAGTTTAGCATTTTATAGCATGTTTCAGTTAGCCATGAAATAATATAGATTCTCATAAACTTAATTTTGAAGGTAATTTGGAAAAAAGCCAGTAGTAATTTTTACAAACTGGTGCTTAAAGTTTAGGCTTCCCCATGTTTGGAAAGTGAGAGTTATATGAGTAAATCTGCTTAAGTAACTGCTAGAAATTTCATAGAACATAAAAACTAAAGAACTATGTGGATTGGGGAGGAGTTTAGGTGAAATTATTATAGTTGAATATGTTTTCATAAAGTACTGCAACTGATACCACTGTTTGCTATGTGTTTACTTGTGAATCAATAAACTACATTGACTGCACATCAAGGATATTTGTGAGTATGAAAATTTTAGGTTATTTTTAACTTGCAATTTAGCTCCCAGCTAAATTTGATAGACTTATCTTCAGTTGCAAAAGACTACTGAATTATTTTTTTTCCCTCTGTTTTGAAGTCATCATATTACCAGTGAAAGGGTAAACAGGCCTAAAGAAGGGACGTTTTGATTGATCTCTTCAATGTTAACTGGCAGGGCCCAGAAACTGACCGTGCACGTTCTTCATTTACACGAGCTGGAAGTTTATCTAGGAGGGCAGTTACTTCAAGCAAGCCAACTACAGCAGCTGAAATTAGTGAACAGTCTCGTTCCCTAAGTAGATTTGTTCCCAGGAGTCTTCGTTCTTCAAGTGCACAACGCAGTTCTATGGCAACTACATCTGATTCAAGGAAGGTCCTTGGAACTCGGAATCCATCCAGGAAGAGCACACATGAGGATTCACTCAGAAGTTTCAAGTTTCTCTCTATAGATTCAGGGCAGAGGCAGTGATCCGTTGTTATCATTCTGATTTGTCATATTTCAGGAAGTCTGTAAAGTGAGGTATCTTTGAACATGGTAATTTTTTTTAGCCAATTCTATTGTCATTATGTATAATTGCTATTTATTCTTGGTGCATCAGTTTAAATCTCTTATAAGAAGACTGAGCTGAAAAATAATCATGGACTCATCTTCACGGTGAAAACAAATTCTAGTATCTTACTTCTGTTTCCATGGAAGAGAGGGCATAAAGCACAAAAAAGTAGGTTTAAAAGATGTGATCAACCAAGCATTTTCTATACATGTTCTTTGTCCGTTGTTCCTTGCCAATGAGGATGTCAACTCAAGTGGGGCATGAAACAAAACCACAAGTGTTGTCTTGAATTCCTTTTTGTTTTTGTACTTCAGTAAGCATGCCTACCAAGCTGCAATTTAGCAAAAGTTGATGCCTTCTAATTTAGTATCACATTTATAATGGTCTATTGTAGACTCTCAAATACTGCCAATATGGGTGGAATTAAGAAAAAATGCATTGCCACCCTGGGAACTGTCGGGCTGTTAAGGTCTGTTTGTTTATGCAAGTATCATCCTTTTGATGCTTGGTTACCAGTCCATTCCTGATTAGTTCCTGCAAGTTAGAATGCTTTGGGAGGTAAAGTAAATGAATTGTCATTCCATTTACCAGAAGAGATCTTTATGACCCATTGATGTGAAAAATACCTTCTATTTCCATGCTTGTAAAATATTAAAATACATTCCTTTGGAGGCCCCTGGGTGCAGACCAGACAGTTGAGCTGTTGAAAGACACGGACAACAGTTGCAGGTTCAAAACCCACTTTACAAGCTGTGCTGAGAGTGGAGTAGCTCAGGTTGTGGCTGAGGAGTTATAGTAGCTCGCCCACTTCTTGCTTGCGCCTGAAGTATAATGTGGTGCCTGGTTACTGGGCTGCTGATTCTCCTTGTTAAACCTAAAAATAAATCCTCCGGAGATCATCTTTCCAGGTCTTGGTATACTTCAAATGAGAACTGGCATTAAAGGATCAGCTACTTGTATTCGCTCTTTCTGGGATTTTACTGAGAGAAAGTTGTAGAACGTGTTATGTATTAAGCAACGGTCTTTGCTCATGGAATCATGCAACCAAGGCTGTGGGTTGGTTTGGGAAATCACATAAATGATTGATACATAATGTTTTATGCTTACCATATCTTTAAGTTTTCTTTCAAACTTGTTTGGCTGTGTTTCGATGCCATTAATTTCTGCACTCATTTTGTACTGTTTCTGTTTATCAGATATTTTAGTTTTTAAATTTAAGATCATCTACGAATGCTTCCTCTTGCTCCTTGCTCGGCAAATTTTTATCGACGAGTCCCTAAGTTTTGAATTTTAGTTTGAAGTTTTTTCTAATTCTTGTTGCTTTTGGAACTATCTTATTATCAAATGCCATTCGTTCATGTTCTTCTAATCTAATTGTATTCTTCATTGTGTTTATTTTTTGAATATGTAATCTTTGACGAGAAATATATCTTGTGCCTTAAATACAAATTTGTAATAGGACGTCTATCAAGAAACAACAATTTTAATAGCAATTATTGTCATGTCTTAAGAGTATGGCACCTTATATCCCAAGTTCTAAGAACACTCGTAGAGTAGCTAGAACTATGGTGTCTAAATGGTCTTGCCTCCTCAAAGTTCAATCCACCTGCAAGGTTGGATAATCCTTGTTTTAATAGTTGTTTTATTTGGACCTGGAGAAGTACAGCATGGAATTAGCTCATGTTAGGGCACGCCCATGTAGTTAAATAGTAAAATGGTGTATTCAACTCCATTGTGTGGCATTCCATCCTTATTAAATTGTAGTAGCATGAGCATATGCATCAACATAATAAGGCTATTGTATTACAGTTCTTTTTTCTTTGTCTCTTGTATTTGTATTGAATACTCTAAATGAGGGATTTTATTAGGGACCATTGTTGAGAAAAAATATTATATTTGGTCATATGAGTGGTAGCACGCATGTGTGGCCAAAACCATGCTGTAATAAAAATGACCTACATTACCATGTGTCCTTATGCATCGTAGCATATGAGTGGTAGCACACGTGTGGCCAAAACCATGCTGTAATAAAAATGACCTACATTACCATGTGTCCTTATGCATCGTAGCTTGGGCATGTAGCCAATGTGAGCCAACCATATAACAAAAAAATATCCACATTACATTTGAATAAAAAAAATGGAATAAACAAACTTATGATGGGTTGGAAACTATAGTTCCCACTTCAATATAGAGGGGCCTAACCCCATGCATGGAAGACATAAATATCAAGGCATCCTTTCTAGTTCTAGGGATAAACATTTCAACCTCACGCTTACTCTATTCTACTAGTTCAACATGACCAAGTAGGATGGTGAATTTTGCTAGTGCCCTTGGATGAAATCTTTAGTTCCTTGAGGGATTTTGAGGGGCCATTAAGAAGTTTTTGTAATTTTTGGGGCCTTTCCTCCATATGATAGCCTTGAGGATGAAAAAGGAGATAATTAAGACTTAATTTGCTTGCTAATAGTTGGCAAGCTGAAGAAAGTTCCTACTCAAGATCCTCTTATAAGTGATCCACTAATGATGCAATTGACATCCCATAGGAACATTAGCTTCTCATTGACATAGGGTAGCCAACAAAAGGAAGAAGAATTAGAAACCAAACAAACAAAGAAGAATTAGACCTTGGGTGCTACTTTTTTTAGGGACTAACTAGTCAACATTTTATTAGACCATTTTAGACTAGTCTTTATTCTTTGTTTCTACAACAATTTTGTGATCATGATTGAATGTTGGGTTGAAAAAGGGGCATGCTTTTGAAGAGTAGATGCTCTTCATGAGCTCTCTTGAGGTCACGTAAGGCTAATGGATAAAAATACAATGATAAAATGCATGTGGAAAATAGGTCAAAGAGGTAATGCATGAAGAAAACAATGGAGATAAATGCCTCGATAATAATGTTGCCAAAGTCAATATTGACTTAAAATCTTCACTCAAGCCAAATGAGGCTTTTAAAATATGTTGGCTCCAATGATAATCTTTCAAACATTCATGTGTAGTGTATGACAAGTTAAGCCCATTTTATATGAATTTTAGATTTTGTGGGGCTACAACCATAATCTTAGATGTAGTTTCTAAGGATGGTGCTCGATCTCTACCTGCTTCGGCTAAGGTTAGACCGTTGCCCTATGCCCGTGCTTCCCTTGTTGTGGTCTGTGGACCTAAGGTTGCTGAAAATGAGGATTATTATTTGATACAGGGTGTCTTCTACAGGTTTAATGGCTTGTGGCCCTCCCTTCTCGATCTCCACGATTGGGTTTCTGTCCCCTGGAAGCCCATGGTCTCTGGGCAGATTGAGCTCTATCCCAGCGCTAGGGGGTTCTTCTTAGCAACTTTCGCCTCTGTTGCGGAACGGGATTGTGTGCTGCACAGGGGGTGGATGTGGGGTATTCATCACTGTCCATCAGGCCTTGGTCGCGCTCTTTCAATCCTCTTACGTAGCCGCTGAATACTAAACCAGTTTGGGTTTGACTGTCGAATCTCCCTCTCCAGGTTTGGGAGGATTCATGTTATGAAGCTATTGGCAACGCTATTGGACGCTTTTTGATTGCAGACTCTACGACTTGGGATCTTGGGCATACTAAGTGGCTTGTGTTTTAGTAGATTTGGACATCTCCAAACCTCTCCATGGTGATGTGGTCTTATTGGTGGAGGATAGGTGTTGGACGTAGCTGTTGGACTATGAGGGCCTCCCTTTTCGGTGCAGGAGATGTTCTCCACTGGTCATTTAGCCTTTGGTTGCCCTCAAGCTTGTCGCAAGAGCGCTGCTACCTGGTGGAAGGATGCTTTCATTGACCATCTCACAGTTGGCTCTCCCTCTTCAGATGTTTCGTTGAGGAAGACCCTTCCTTGGTTGTTTCTTTGGAGTTTGAGTCTTGCTTGGCTCCTCTTCCAGCTATCCCTTTTGTGGAACCATTGATGCCTTGAACTATTGTTGCTGTTCAGGCAGAGCCTGCCCGTCCTTCGATGAACGCCCCTGCTAGTCCTTTGTTAGCTCTTGACTCCTCTTCCATGTTGCCGACTCCCTCACAGTGTGGTGGCTCTTTGCCCGTGGTGGCTGCTGAGGATTTGCTCCTATCACCTCGAGTGGTGAACTTCGATTTCGGGTCTACCTGGTCTATTGTGCAGAGGAAGAAGGGACTCCCCAAATATGTTGCTACTATGCGGCCTAGGGTTTTGGGAGTTAGATTAGTCCTCTCAGGTTCTGTGGTTGTCTAGTCCTTGTTGTTCGACAACTGTTTGTCAGTTGTTTCTGTGTGGCTTGTATGGCTTGTTCTACCGAGCCCTTGTGGCTCTTGTATGCTTCTTCTCCTAGTTCATGTCTTGGTTTGAACTAGCTTCTTGGCCCTGAGGGCTTCCATGTGAAGGGTATAACATCCTATAAATGCTGCTTAATAAAAAACCATAATCTTGAATTTTAGGAGTGCTAGAAGTAGAGTGAATAGGGACCAATGTTTTTTAGTGAGTAACCAAACTATTTTAGTCTTTGGCTAAGCCAAGGGTTTACATGTTTTGCAAGACTTTGATGCTAGTTCCATAGATTGCATTATGACAAATGGCTAACAACTTTGAGAGATTGTGAGATGAGTTTTTGTATGGTTTGGATGGGAGCTTTATCTACTTAAGGACAAGGAACTTGTATGGTTGATTGGATTTTTTACTAGTTTCACACATGGATGTACCATAAGGAGGGAACAAGATTATAACTAAACATGATAGAAAGCCTAGTAGATCAAATGGATAAATATGTAGAAAATACTCACACCCAATCATTGTTTTAGTAGGAAGCCAAATAGAGGCAAGGGCCTCCTAGGTTTTGGGTCGATAACAAATATGTACTTGATAACTTTGCTCATCTTCGAGAAAGCCAAACATAAGTAGGTGCTATCTAGATTTAGGGATTTTAACATGTACTTGACAACCTTGTTCATCTTTGAAATGGTGGCATTTGAAACCAACTCCACTTCTCACATTGGAAGAAGGGCTTGCGCAACAATGACCAAAGTTAGGTATAACCCATGGAAATCTTAAACATAAAATTCCAACTAGATAAGAAAATGATGGACCAAAGAAGAGAAATGAGCATGACTTAGACCATGCTAAATAATTATTTTGGTTTGAACGACACCTCATGCATGTAACATTGATGGTTGCATGTCTCCAAGTTCGATGAAGTTGGAGGAGTTCAATCACAACACCTTGCCCAACTAGTGGCAAAATCCAAAAACAAAGGAACATTACTCTCATCTGTTCCATGGAACAAGCTAATGTGGTAGGGATCAATGCCAATTATTGTGGGAATATTCAATTTAGATTGGGAAAAAAATTACCCAAATTTTCTTCTCCAACCATTGTAGAATCATAGATCATGAGAAGGTACTTCATCTCAATGGTGAGAAGGAAACAACTTAAAGTGGATCTTATCTTTTGGAGATCTCCCACAACTCAATCTAATTTTCTTTATAACCCTCTTTTGGAATATTACATGACCCTCATTTTGTAGCCCTTGTGGAACCACCTTCCATAACTCTTCTAGAGTTGTCTTCTAAAAGATGACAAAGTTTGTTTATGAGGACAATAAAATCATTCTAGACTTTGTTGTCAAAGCCATTTCAAAGCCCAACTCATGAACCTTTCTAGAGTTTAGTTTTGGAGTCAAACTTTGGATTTCAAAGAAAACCTATTTCTTAGCTTCTTTTGGTGCCTTATTACAAATGGATTTTGGCACAAGCGCCATTCCCTGAAAGATTAAAAGTGTTAGCTCCAAAACCTCCATTGGAAGCACTTCTTATAAATGAAGCATAATTAAATCAGGGATTGAAGTGATTGAACATCAAAATCCCCTTGTTACAAGCTATACAAGCAACATGGCAGAAGGACCCTAGAAAGAAAAAAAAAGGACACCTAGATAAACTTCTTTTGGGAAAACATCTTCCGCCCAAATATGACAATCTTGGAAGCCGAATAATCATAGTGACTATTGAATGATTTAAGATTTCACTTGTGTTGGTTGACTTGGGATCAACTATCAACATTATGTCTATTGAAGTCATTAAAACCTTGACTCTTACATAAATGCAACCCATGAATACCATATCGCAGATTGTTAACTAGTCAATTGCCATTCCAAAAGGTGTTATAAAAAATATTCTTGTCATAATTCAAAATTGAGAGTATCTAGTCAAATTTTTAACACTTCAGTATCAAAATCCCAAGGATAGTTATCTATTGATATTAGGTAGACATTGGTTAGCAATGGTGGTGGTTCTTATTGATTGTAGATCCAAAAAATGACAATTTCAAATGGAGTCAACATTAAACAAATATCTCTATATCTACTAGCTAAACCATCTCTCAATCCTAACATTTGTGTATGGACGAACAACCTAGATCGACTTAATCTATCAAGAAACATGGCTTATTTGGCCATGGTTATGATAAAACAACATATTGAAGAACGAGGAGATGGCCAAGGTTTGTGTGATGAAGAAATGACTAGTGAAGAGACAAGTTTTAATGAGGAAGACATAATCTCTTTTTACAATACATGTGTTATTCCCAAGATGACCAACAAGACTTCATTAAAGCATTCCACTGTTTTCTTGCTAACATAAATCCTAGAATTACAAATTCTTCAAACATAACTTCATTTCACATGTTACAACTCCATTATTTTCACATACACATTAATGAGTGAAACCAAAATAGTTCTCCCAACCCATCTAGGTACTAAATATATAATGGTCTTGCTAGGAAAAACTTTGAACATAAATAATTGAAGTCTTGGACAACTTGGATGAAAAGACCTATTTCTCCTTCTTGGACATATTCAATAGTTATAACCAAATTCAAGTAGCCCTTGAAGATCAAGATAAGAGTGCATTCACATTCTTGTGGGAAACTTTTGCTTATAGAGGCAGTCTGTTTGGACTCTACAATGCACCAACTACCTTCCAAATGGTTGTCATGGCCATTTTTATAGAATTATGGATGATTTTACCATCCATGGGAGTATATTTGAAAAGGCACTCCAAAATTTGAATAAATTCTTGCAAAGATATGAAGAAAACCAACTATCTTTGAGTCATGAGAAATGCCTCTTAATAGTCAATCTAGGTTAAGTGCTTGGTCATGATAGTTTCATTGGAGGGATCAAAGTGGATTTAAGGGAAATACAAGTCATAATGCAATTAGAACCTCTCAAAATGCAAACTAATGTTAGAAGCTTTTTGGGTCATGTAGGTTACAATAAAAGGTTTATAAATTTTCTTGGTAAAATTTCAACTCCTATGTTTTTTTTTCCAGAAATATGTTGGAGTTTGTTTGGATTGAAGAAAGTAAAAAATCATTTAAATTGATCAAGAAAAAAATGACCTCCACTCATTTTGAAGAGGTCTAGAAATTACCCTTTACATTTACGTTGACACTTAAAATGATGCTATAGGAGTAGTTTTAGGTTAGAAAGATGAAGGAATAAATTATTCCATTTATTAGTAAAAACTTGACCCCCAAAAAGCAAAAACTATGTGACCACAAAAAAAGATTTCCTTCTTGTGACCCATGTCATGAATAGATTCACCATTACATCATAGGATATAGTCGCTATTTATTCAAATCATTCAACTATCAAATAGCTTATGAATAATCCCATGGTAAGTGGATGTATCATTTGATGACTACTATTGTTGCAAGAATTTAATGTGACAATAATAGATAAACTAGGAAAATTTAATGTTGCTATTTTGTTTTGTCTAGAATAAATGTTTTAGGTGGAGAATATGAACCAGTAAAGGATGATTTACTAGATGAACAATTATTTTCCATCTTTGTTCTTGCCCCATGGTTTGTTTATACAACAAATTATCTTGCTATAGGGGGGAGATTCCATCTACCTTCTTTGCTAAACAACGAAAAAATGCTTGTTGAAGAAAGTGCAACATTTAAATTAGGACCTAACCTTGTATTGCGTAGGTGCGTTCGAGTAGATGAAACACAACATTTTGAAGGCATGCCATGATGAACTAGTATAAGGAAATTATTTAGCCAAATGAACAACACACAAGTTCCTTGGTACTATGTAATTTTGGCTCTCCATGCAGAAAGTTGTGAATAGATATGTTAGATAGTGTGATCTATGTTAAAGAATAGGTTGGTCAACATTGTCTAGTGAAATGCATCTCCATCCTCAAGTGGTTCATAAACCATTTAAGAAATGAGGATTGGATTTCATTGGACACATTAATCTACCATATTTTGGAAAAGAGTACATTTTAGTATGTACTGAATAGTGGCAAGGGAAGAACAAGTTGACTTTTTGTACAATACATTCATGAGGTTTGGAGCACCTAGAGCTATTGTACAAACAAAGGACCATAATTCATGCCAAACGTACTCTTGGCATTTACTAACCATTATCAAGTGAGCCATAAAAAATCATTTCCATAACATCCAAAAAATGGTCAGGTAGAGGTGACAAATAAAGAATTGAAGAACGTTTTAACAAAATGGTAGCAATCAAAATAAAATACTAGCCAAGGATATTTCAAGTAGTATGTGCCTACAATACCATTTGGAAATCAACCACATGGTTTACACCTTTAGTTGGTTTAAAAAACTAAATTTCCCATCAAATTTGAGCTATAAACCATTCAAACAACCATGAAAGTTAGTCTAGACCTTAGTCAAGCTCAATGAGAATGAGTAATGCAACTAAATGAAATGGTTGAGCTATAACTTGAATAAGTATAAAAGACAAAGCTAGTTCAATATCAACAATTTGTTTTGGCATGATCAATTCATAAAGGAGCTTCAGAAGGGAGATTGGGCTTTGTTTAATTCCAAATACAAGGAATTCAAAGTGAAGCTTCATATCCACTGGTTAGGCCCATATGAAATTTTAGAAATCAATAATGTAGCTTTACAACTAATCCCCCTTGATGGAGATACTAGATCAATGGTGGTCAATAAACACATAATTCGCTTCTACCAAAAGCTGGCCAACATGGACAAGTTCATTAGAATGGTCCAACAAGCTTAGTCAGTTCTTTGTTCTATGAAGGGTATCCCCTCTTCTTCTATGATAAAAAATAGAAGCGTTTCATATGAATAAAAAAAGTACAAAGAAAAGTAAGATATAAAAGAGAGTTGAAAACAAGCAATTAAGAATTGTTCCTATTTTTCTTTTTTCTTTTGAAGAATCTCTTTATTAATGCCTTTGGAGATATTCTTGAGTTCAATCTCTTTCTCTAGAATATCTTTCCAACAATACTCTTGGATATGCTTATTTCATTTCTTTGGAGTATCCTTTAAACAATACTTCTAGAGCCATTCATTCATTTCTCTAGAGTACCCTTCCAACTATACTCCTGAAGATGTTTGTCCCATTTCTCTAGAGTATCCTTTCAATGATGTTCCCATAATTGTTCTTTAAAATTTCTCTAGAGTATTCTTCTAATAATGCTCATATAGATGTTCATTCTATTTGTTTGGAGTATCATTTCAACAATACTTTTGGAGCCATTCTATCATTTCTATGAAATATTCTTTCAATGATGCTCCTAGAGTTGTTCCTCCCATCATTTCAAAGTATCCTTCCAATGATATTCTCAAAGTTATTCTTTCTATTCTCCAGGGCATCTTCTCAATGATACTTTTGGAGTCATCCCTTCTATTTTTCTAAAGTATCCTTGCAACGATAATTTTAGATCCATTTTCTTTCACCCCTCAATACTATCCATTCAACAATGCCTTTAGAGCCATTTCATTCTTCCATAACAGTTCTTTAGGCAACACCAAATGCCATCTACTAACATCATCTCTTCAACACTTTTTCTAGAATTTTCATAACTGATGAAAAAAGATTTTAAATAATCCTGATGACATTTGTGGGATGTGCAGTAGTAATAATCACATATCATTCTCATCATTACCCCAAAATAAATTTAGCTTGCTATCACATTGTGAAGTGTTACTGTAAAATCGGATATGATGACTTCACATACAACAATTAATATGAAAAAGGCACATATTCCATTTGTATTTTAATGAAGGTACTAATTCTACTTACAAAGTAATTAATTTTTTGTGATGTCCATTAATCCATAGACTACCTAGTGTCAAGCCACATCATAATTTGTAGACTATGTAATAACTATCTTAATACTTGAGAATCGTGAAATGATCGTGAAATACCACAATATCATTTAATAAAATCATGGAACAATTTTTTATATGATTGAGATCTATTTGTGTAATGTATCATCAACATCCTTTCTTTTCTTGCTCTATAAAATCCCCTTAACATTCTTTGCATGTAGCCTCTTAATTAATCTTTTTTGCACACTAGAGCCTTGTCAAACCCAACGTTCAATATTTTTAGCACACAAAACTTGTGTCAAGGATTTCCCCATCTTCAAATTCCACATCCTTCATTAACCATCACTTGAAAAATAACACGAGGGTAAAATGGAAGCCAAAGCTAGATTCTACTAAAAATCACTCTTTTGAGGCAATGGGTTGGCTGAATTTTTTCGAAGAAGTTTGAGGGATATGATGCTAAAATCATCAAGGAATTCATTTAGAACTTCAAGGAAGTTCATTTGTATAGTTTGGGGAAGGAAGATTAAGGTAAGCCCCACCTCTGTTTGTGTTCTTTTTGGAGCACTTATAGTGGAAACAAACATTTTTCAATTAAAAACTAGCTTATTCAATAAAATTATTGAAGTTTTTTTTGCTAGAAGGAGAATCTAGACCCCAATTGCTATTAGGAAAGAAGAGGGTAATAAAGAGATCGCTAGGGTTAGTCTTCAAGAACCTTGGAAAGAAACAATAGTATGGATAATGATTTTTTTAAATGTTAAGGATATTATGTATTAGAACATAATACAATTAGGGGTCAAATCCTTAGAAATATATCTTTTTATTTTGTCTTATAAAAGTATTTATTTGTAACAATTATTAAAAAAATTGAATAGTTCTTAATTTATTAATTGATAATCATGTTTTTAAAAGGGCATGGTAGCTACACTTTTGAGTATTTTACTATCCATTCTCCTTATATTTAAGGGATAATTTTTCTTTATATTTGATGTGAAGAAAATAACAATTTTTGAAAAATTTGCACTAGAAGGAAAAGGTTTGTTGGAGTAAAAAGAAGCGTATCCTAATTTTTGATCTATGTTTTAATTAGACCTTTGTTGTAAATGTTCTTCAATATAAAGACACTATTGTTTTTGTTTTTTATCAGTAATTATTTTTTAGGTAAATCCATAGTCTATTATTTTATTAACTTAATTTATATATCTTAACATTAATTATTATTATAGTCTATAATAATGTTTGGTTTTAACATGGTATCAAAACTAGATTTAAATTGTGATAATATTAACATTTATAAAAAAATCCAAAACTCGTAGAGACAATTATTGTAGGATTTTTTTTATAGATCCTCTATTACACATTGAAGAGCTCTATAATGCTTATACTTAGATTCACAAAAAAATATTATATCTATTTTTGAAATTTAATCAAATATCAAATCAATTTACATTGATCTCATTTCATTTATAAAATAAAAATAATTTTAAAAAACTTGTAAAAGGTTCTAAACTAGGGCATTAACCTTCATAAAAGAGACCAATTGCTATTATAGAATTTTTTTATAATGGCTTAATTTTTTTTTGAATAAAAAACTATTTATAAACCTTAAATATAACAATAAAATATTTTTGGCCTAGCCTCCCTCAGCTGCATTCTTGGATCACCTCTGAATGAGAGCCTCTGATTTCTGGTAAAGTTCATATTTTCCCCATGACTAAGGGGTTTTTTGTAGTTAAGTTTGATAATGCCCAGGACAAAAATAGAATATTATGTGATAAATTTTTTAGTTGGGAGGACAAATATTTGCTGATGATTAATCCTTGGCATTCCAATTTCAACCCTGCTTCTAAAACTTTTAACAAGATCCCGATTTGGGTTCGGTTGCCTAATCTTCCCCTCCACCTTTGGAGTGACTCTCTTTTGAAAGATGTGGGTGAAGCCCTTAGTGATTTTTTGTTGGTGGATGATGAATCTTCTAACATTTATCACTTCACCTTTGCCCGTATTCTAGTTGAAATTGATGTTTCAAAAGGACTATTTGCTGAGGTTTTACTTAAATCTTCAAAGGGTTCTTGGATCCAATCTTTGGATTATGAAGGGATTCCCTTCCGGTGTAGAAGGTGTTTTAAAACATGACACATTTGAGAAAATAGCTAAGAAGGCTACTTGGTGGAATGGTGCTTCACAACAACATTATACACTATTGAAGAAATCTGATCAACATAGGAGTTTTTTTGAGGTGGTTGCTTCCAATTCACAGGATCTTGGGGCATCCCCTCCGGATGTCTCAAATGGCGGGGCTGCTATGGCTTCCCCTAATGAGCAAATGGCTAGGTACCAAGCGGCCAGTCCTGGTGATAGTGCCACAACTTCCTTGCCTAGTGGCTCTTCTGAAAAGTCTTTGCTTGCACAAAGGAATAATGATGTAATCTCTAAGACTATGGCGACATGCATTAATCTTCAGGATAATAGTGAGCTGGCCTAGTTGGATAAGGCAACGCATGTGGAAGAAGGCTGGATCACTGTTAAGGGTAAGAAAGCTAAAATCTCTAGGCCTTCTTTTGACATGAATCTCCGCTCCCACAAGAATAATGCTAAATGTAAATCTTGATGGGTCTTGTTTTGGAGCTGGTTTTTGGCTAGCTGTAGGCTGTCTTTTCTATAGCCTTGTTCTTTTTTGTAAAGGGTTTCGGGTCCCTTCAAAACCTGTTTTTACCTATATCAAAAACAATAAAATATCACTGAAAGAGTAGCCTTATAGCCCGATTAAGAGTCTCATCCCTCACAATAGGGCATAACCTTCGTTGACTGGAGTAAACAAACCTTGTATCATATACAAATATACAAATTTATTTTAACACAAAAAAACATCACAACCTATGCTTGCAAATTATTTACTTCTTCCTCTATTCATTATGGAGATTGTGACACCAATAGGCACAACCCCAGTTTGGCAATTGCCTCTCATTATACTAGTTTTTTGTACTCATCGATGCTTTGGTAGCCACCGACAATGGCATTGCACTAACACTTAGTAAAGAAAGAAAACTAAAGTTGTATGAGCACATTGAGCCCTTAACATCTCACACACAGGCATGGGAAACTGTGGCTACTTTCTAGATATTCCTTTATGCTCATTCCTATGAGAGAAGACCACTAAGTATATTTTTAAGGTTGACCAAAGCACGAATATATTTAGGGTTTTAAAGACCTAAAATGCCTATATGAAATATCTAAGTATAAATTCACATATATAGTCTTAAATTCATGTACATATATAATATGGTTTTAACAGATTATTATATTAAAATTATTATTATTTTTTATATATTTTTGTTTAAAATAATATATATATATATGTTATTTATTATATATTTTTGTTTAAAATTATATATATATATATATATATATATATATATATATATATATATATATATATGAGCAAAAGGCTAAAAGCCTATAGATATATTAATATAATATAATGTAATACATAAAGAGTTTAAACTATGATAATTGGTTCAAAACCCAGCTGATAACTGCTTTTTCTGTATAAAAGTACATATCAAACCCTACCACCCAGAAAATTACTATAATTTTATGCAAAATTGATCGATACAAATCATTACATACTAGACCCTATCACCCTTGCTTCATATTTTTATATATACTGCTAATTCCCAACAACAAAAAGATTACATGATTGACTGCTTATGTAATGCTCCCTTAGTTTGCCTTTGTTTGGACAACTACTTGGATTTTATCGAGACCTTATGATACTGTTTGCTAGACTTTATGATATTGTTTGCTGGACACTATGATACTGTTGGATGTTATTTGGATATTGTGATACTTTGATGTTTGGATATGGTGACTTTTGATGACATTGTTATATCTGATGTTTCTACTTATATCATAAATAACATATTAATTAATTATTTATGTGAGTTATCATGGATATGATGTTATGTGATTGTTAGATGTATGCATTATCATGTTTTGATATCATTTATTATGTTGGTGAAGGGGAACAGGGTCACATCACTCGCTTGCGAGTGCCCGGCGACGTGATTTTCCCTTCATGGTGTGATTGACTGTTTTACTTATGCACATGTTCGACCCTATGTTTTGCTGCAAGTTCCAGGTACAGGGCATCGACTCCACCTGATTATCAGGTTTGAGCATGCCAAAATCCCAATGAAGTTGTTTTAGAGGTAGCACTGGGTCCCCCACATTGAGCCAATATCCTCATCGAGGATGGATATTTGCGTGTCATACCTTGTCGGTAAGGTCTATTCGTGTGGTTCACCTTCGTTGTTATCGTTTGCTCTCATTTTTCTTTTGGTTGATAATTGGTTGTCTGTATGTTCATTGAGTTATGCTCGTGATTTGTACCTTGTTCAATCATTTCGTTGAAATAGATATCATTAGATTTAAAAGGGCTTAAGAATAATTAAATACAAGTTTGTATATAATTGAAGCCTTGATTAAATAAAATAATATGGGAGTGCTTATTTAAATTTTAATAAATTGAAATTTATTTTTTAATATATATATATGTATATATATATTAGACTATGTGGCTGTGCAAATAAACTATGTGCTTGATTAAAAAAATTATAAACCTTTGTGTAAATATTAAGTGGGAGGAAAATAAAAGAAAAAAAACTAATTAGTTTTAGGAGTGGAGTGCAGTTACGAGAAAAGAATAATTAAAGGTAGTGGAGTTAACTACAGAGGGGCAATTGGAGTATTTTTCTCTGGGAGGCAAAACTGATTCTGGATTCTTGCCGTGAACAACTTTTTTGGGGTTTCATGGAAACTTCTTTTGAAAAAGTTTGAAAAATATTGGATTTGGGGGTTTTAAAGTGACAATGGGATTTCATTGTTGCTGGAGATCTCAGGAAGGTGCTACAGTTACAAGTTGGAAGTGGAAAGACCTATAACAAAACCACCCTTGTCAAGCGAAAAAAATCCAGGTTCTTTTACCATTCTTAATTTTAATTTTGAAGAAAATAATTGTAGTGAATGTGTTTTCTGGTTCTTTGGAAAATTAAACAAAATATATAAACTGCCTTTGTGTAAATAGCTTTGCTCCATTGATTCGAGTCTTTGTATTCTCATGCCTATTGTATAAGTAAAGGTCTTGATAGGAATTGACCTCTCTCATAATTTATCTTTTTCTGAACTCTATGAGCTTCTTATTAAATTTGGAAGCATTGCTCTATCATTCTATTATGCCTTTCCAAATAGTAAATTCTTGGAGACTAGTATTAAATAGAACAAGTGCTTTGTCTATAAATTCGTTTGTTGTAATTCGAGCCTCCTTGTAGCTGATATAGTTTGGTATTGATATTCAACTGAATTGATGGAATTGGGGATTTACCCTATTTTGATTTTTGAAAGCTTTTGTTTACAATTGTTCATCTAATTTATCCACCCAGGTTGTCGCCCCTATTTTGATAGCCTATTTTGGAGATACATAACTATCCCTCCTTTCGGTAGCTCTAGACTTGAGTTATCTGTATGCAACCTTCTCTAGGTATGCCGTTTATCCCACTTATTGCTGTCTATTCTTAAAATACTTTACACTTTATATTGTTCGCCTTGCAATGTATGGGATTTTCTTGGCCATTGGTATCAACTCAATGCAATTCGGGTCTTCTTTTATCTATTGCGAGCTTTCACTTGAGTCTTTTCCATTCAAATTTTCTCCTCATTCATTTGAATTCTCTAATTTCTGCTATTTAGGGGTACTGTTGATTCCTATAGGTTATCATTATTTCAATCATGTTTGATTCGTTGGCTGTCCATATTGTTCCTTTTGCTTTCGTCACTTGCCAATAGATATTCCTTTTTCCATGCATTGAAGTGTATGCTCAACCTATGTGAGTTGATAAGGTTGCGTTATTTGTTGTTCACTTACAATCACATTTATTTAATTCAATGAATGCTAATGCGTTCTGGCAGTTTATAAGTGCTCGAATGTATTTTCTTGAGAAGGAGTAGACTTAAGATTTCCTTCTTTAGAAGGATCTTCTTTAGGGACATCTATCTCAAGAGTATCTTTTGTAGTAGATACTGTTGGAGTAAACATCGACACATTGGAAGACACCGAAGGAATAAGAGTAGGCACAATCGAAGCTTGACCGACAATTTATTTCTCACATAAGTGCATAGCATCAGGGTCAACCTTGACTGTGACTACTCGATTATTGTAAATAAACTTAATAGATTTATGTAAGGTAGACGGGATTGCACCCATGGTGTGAATCCACGGTCTACCAAGAAGAAGGTTATATGGTAATTTTCCTGACATAACATATACAAGGGTGGGTACGGTAACGGGTCCCAACCTCAAAGGCAAGAATATCGTGCCTAGGGCTTGTCAACCAACATTATCGAACCCATGAATGTCAATGGAAGAAGTATCAAGAGAAGATGGATCAATATTAATCGTAGGCAATAGATCAATGCTACACACATTGAGCACCGAACCGACGTCAACAAGAGTACATCTAATACCAATTTTATTAATGTTGACTATGATCATCAAAGGGTCTACTTGCTTTTGTACTTCCGGAGACGGGAGCTCCTTTGGATAAAATGTAATATTCAGTAAATCCACACAAATATAAGCTATCAACGCATCAACATCTACTCGTCTAGCGGAAGAAGGCAAGATGATATTTTGCAAGGCTTCCTGAAGCATACCTTGATAAACCGAAGCAGATTGAAGCAAGTCCCACAGTGAGATCTTGGCCAGAGTAACTCGAAGTTGCTTGACATGATTGTAATCACTGGGTGCTTTAGTTGTAGGTTTAGGAGCTTGAAGAAGGCTTGGCTGTTTATTCATTCTATCCTCATAAGTATGGGCTACTGCTCTATAAGAGGGAGCCATAGAAATATTTGGAGAATCACTATCAATAGAACAAATCCTTTTAGGAGGACTAGATGGAGTCACGTAAATGATTAGTCTCTTAGGCCTTTGAGGGGCAACAAAGACATAGATTACATTTACAAAATCATCACAACTAGTAGAATAATTATTTGAAGATATATTCTCAACATCAATCCAAACAGGATCAAATGTGGAAGGAGATTCATCATTCACTAATACATTATCTCTAGAAGAGAGTGCATCAGAGCAAAGATGAGATTCATCATTCACAAATGCAATGTCTCTAGAAGAGAATGCATTGGAATAGAGACAAGATTCATTATTCACAAATTCATCATCTCTAAAGGAGAGTGCATTGGAATGAATAGAAGGTAGGGTAACATTTAGAAAGGTATCAATGATTTCATCTTCTTGCAACAAAATATCCTCCAAAGCAAGAGGACTTTCATGAGAAGGATCAAAGATATCAAGTGACATAGGCAAGGCCAAGTCACTGTCACATGCATGGAATAGAATATCATTAACATTTTGACAAAATTAGATACTAAACTAATAAAAGAAGATATTAAGTTCATTACGTTTTTTTTTGATATTTTCTATTTTCTAGTAATTCGCGTTTTCGAAGGTCTTCGGAGCGAAATTTGAGGTCGGAACTTACATCGATCCCTAAAATTTGACTACCAAAGGCACTGGTATTTTAGGGACTGAACTAGTTCTCTAGGAGACCTTTCCAACAATGCAAACGGTTCTGAATTCTAAGCATCGAGTCAAGAGTTATGACCCCACCAAGTAGGGGTAAATAAATTCCTAGTTTTTTGAAAAGTACCCTCTTCATGTCGGGTCCACCAAAATGTAGAAAAGGGGGATTCGCTACTCATGATTTCTCTTCATTCAGAGAGAATCATGGGGAAAACTGCCCTAAACTACCTCAAGGAACAACGACGAGAGTTCTAGAATCAGAAAGAGGTCACAGGTTCTCTGGACAAACTAACAAGCTCTTAGCCAAAGGACGACAACGCAGAATACATATGACAGTGTGGCGCATTGGCATCCCAGAGGCACGTTGGAATCTCGTACGGACCAAAAAGAATGTCACAGAGAATGGCTAAATGACTACTTCTACTTCGATTGCTAAGAAATATTAGAATGAAGGAAAGTAACAAAATTGAAATAAAGTGAAGTAAAGTGAAGTAGAACTGATAAAGATAAGAAGAAGAAAGGAAATTCTTACAACCATGCAAGTGATGAAACCTCCAACAAATGAATGTATTCAAAACCTGCATGCGCAATATTTGGAGAAAGTGTTGGGGCTGTATAGGGGTTTGCCTCAGTCAAAACCTTGTTTTGGTGTTCCCACCTCCACAAATAGCCAAATAGATAGAGATAAATGAATTGAAATGGAAAAAGCGTGTGGTGAGAGAAAAACTTGCCTCAGGAGTAGAACCCGCACCACCAAGTATGAGTGATAAAAGCAATCCTTGCTCGAGGAGGAGAGCCCGTATCACAAAGTAAGAATGAAAATGATAGGGGATATGGAATCCCAGGATGCTCGCAAGCATGAGATAAGGGAGATGAAGCTGCAAGAGCCAAGCTAAAGGAGCTTTAGAGAATGTTTGAAGCTGCTGTAACAAGCTATGTGAAGTTGTGCAAGCAAAATGACAAGAAAAAGAGAGAAGCCAGAAGTAGAAGAGTGGAGCTAGAGGTGGAGGAAGAGGCCAAATGAATTGAAAAGATTGCTTTTAAGGAGGGAAAAGAAGCTTCCTGGGCCGTTTCAGGGCATCTCGAGTCGTTACCATTGACCAAAGGATGTTACAAGTGGAAAACATGCACAAAAATGGTCGTTTGAACGTTGAAACATTGTAGGACACTAGCGTGACGTGCAAATGTCCATGCGACGCGCTAGTGTCCAAACACATCATGCTACAAAACAACACAAATAGGGAAGGCACAAAGTTTGATGCAAATATGACACACAAGGGTAGCTGCTGAAAAGGGGTGCTGGAGCATCCTGAGAGGGGAAAAGGGCTGATGCAGGGGCTAAAATGAGCCTACACAAGATGCTAAGGGAGTGGACATTAAAGTGGATGCAAGAATGTATGTGAAATTGCAAGGGGTACAATTTTATGACTATACAAAAACATGTAAATGATGCCTCCTAGGTAAGCAACACACTCTACCCTTTAACAATAAAAGATAATAATTTTTTATCTAAACCTTTAGAATTATTTCATAGTGATTTAGTGGGGCCCTTTTAGGTTTCTTCACTTAATGAGTCTCTATATGTCTTTAGAATTATTACTGATTATTTTAGAATGATTTGGATAATTATCTTAAAAATAAAAATAATGTTTTATCTAACTTAACGAATTCAAAACACAAAAAAAATGATAGTTTTTGTGCCTTATGTGGAATATTAAAAGAATTTACTAACACTTAAACTCCGCAACACAATGGTCTAGTCAAAACACAAATTTAATGATCATTAAAATGGTTAGGTCCATGATTGATTTGGCTAGTACACCCAAGTTTCTATGGGATGAAGCCATGATCACTACTATATATTCTAAATAGAGTTCCTACAAAATCCTTACATCTTTCAAATCACTTAGAAAAATAGTTTAATATAAATCATAACATATCTCATATTAGAATGTTTGGAAGTATCGCATATGTTCTCATCTGTAATTTTTTTTTTATAAAAACTTGATTCTGCATCTTCTCAATGTATTTTTTGGGCATGTCATTAAATGAAGATCCAGTTGTAGATATTTTTCTAAAACCATTGTGTAGTACTAATTTTTTTAAATTTAAATTAATTTTGGACTTAAAGAGTTTCTATTGAGGACCGTGCATAAGAATGACACCTCCTAGTGGTTAGATTTTAGATGCAATACCTAACAAGAATAAAATAAGACCTCTAGATATTATATGTATAAGTCCTTCGAGAATATTATAAATTACTCTCTTTGTGAATTGTTCACTTGTAAAAATATTGTATTATATAAGACCTATGTGCACTATGTAATAAACCAAGGGGAGGTTGGTTTGAGGAGTCCCAACCTCCAATAAAATATTTATAGGACCTTGTATATATCATCTATTAAGAACACTGAGATTATAAATTATGACAAGATGAATTACATGTATTTTAGAATACATGATATTATTCTGACATATATTTGTGCCATTGTTTATCCTTGCCAATAAGATCTACATCACTAGCATACTTCATTTTTTTCTTTGTAGAGATCGACAAGATTCACCCCATTGACATTAAAGGGGAGCATTAGAACACAATATATTATTAGGGATCAAATCCTTATATTATTTGTAAATATTCTCATTTTATGCATTATAAAAGCATTTACTTCTTAGATAATAAATACATTAATAAACTATTGAATATTTCTTAATTTATTAATTGAAAAACAAGTATTTTTTTGAAAGGGTATGGTAACTATCCTTTTAGGTAATTTACCATCCCTTCTTCCTATATTTTTCAGAGAAATTTTCTCTACATTTGTTGTGAAGAAAATATGAATTTAGAAAATCCACACTAGAAAGAAAAGACTTGTAGAATTAAGAAGTGTATCTTTGGGTTTAGTCTATACTTTTATGAGACCTTTTTGTAAGTGTTCTTCAATACAAAGATGCTTTTTTTGTGGGTGTTTTTAAATTAGTATTGGTTTTCCCCAATTAAATCCATTATTATCTATTATTTTATCTCTATATCATTTAATTATTTAATTACTTAATTTATATTTTATCATTAATTAGTATTATGGTTTTGTGATGTGGGAAAAAGGGGTCTAGGATCTAAATCACATTTTCTCCTACATCATATTGGAAGGAACAAAAAAATGATCACAAACATCCACTTGGCTACTAACCACTATGAAAGAGCTAGAATGGTGGATCAAGTTTTTGGTTCTTTTGGGTTGGGTTATGGGTTGGTTTGATTATGAATTAGCTTGATTTGATAATGAACATGTGTACCTAGGTCAACTATTAAATTGTAGTAAACTACCGTGAATGCAAAGAAGCACAAAAAAAAACCATTTATAAAATAGCAGAGTACAAAGATAGAGGAATCTGGCATATGAATTTAAGCTTAATCTGGTGAGATAGGGTGCTAGTTCCCTAGACCTAGAAATGCATATCTCAGGAATAAAAAATTAGATCTTATATGATCACTATTTGTAGGTTCTTCCCTTATGTACTTAGCTTTGAAATTTCATCTGTCGATGATTAATTCCACTTTCCCTAATTTGTTGACATGCAAGACTTGAATGCTTGAAATTACAATTAGATTTTCAATCCTTTCTCAAATCCACTTCAGATCTGTCACCTGCACACAAGAGAGGAGAACAAGGGTTGTGTTGTATAGAGGATTGCCTAATTCAAACCTTGTTTTGGTGTTTCCACCCTCACAAAGACTATGATGATGAAAAGAGTGCTTACCCTTGGTTGGGTAGAGGTAAAGAGACAAAAAGGAATGATAAATTGACAAGTGCTACAATTAACCGCTCATATCTACATTCCTTGATGGAATGAAGTCATTTTACTCATCTCATACAAGGACAATTGGATGCTTGATTTAAGGTCTTGCAAGTGTTAGTACTCACAAAACAAATGAACATAAAACATGAACAAACTCACATATAGAATTGATGCATAGCAATTATAAATCTTGACTGATAATAAGTGCTATAAACTCTATTAATTCTACTCTTGACTACTTTTTAGGATGATCAATTGTGATTCCAAATTGCTATGATTTCTTAGGATTTCAAATCGTGAAAAATACTTATATTTATATTCATTTATTGACGTCCACAAAATTAATTATCAAAATTCGACAAATGAATTTAAATTTATGTGTTAAAATGGCAATAGTGACATTTAAATTGGGGCCAAAATAGGTTGGACAAGGGAACTAGCGTCGTAATCTAGACCTATTTTGGGTCTTTAAATGTCATTAAATAAATATAAAATCATAAATTCCTAATTTAATTTTAATTTTCTGAAGATGAGCATAGACCGTGCAATTTAAGAGCACAAATCGGTCTAGGCACATAGGGGGAGCTAAACCTAGTGTGAAATTGTCAAGGGTGACAATTTATGACACTACATTTAGCCCCCACTTTAGTGAGAGTATGAACTTACGCTTATGCTAGCACTAAATTAAGGATAAGCCAAGAAGGATTCTTTTATCCAAACATTGAAGAGATAGGACACTGTCTAATATAGGGGATATGTTAGCCCCTAGGCTCAAGATCCAATGACATAAGACAAAGGAACACATACACTGTGCAATGTAAAACACAATGCGTAGTACCCCTTAGTTTGTTTCTGTTACTGATAGTTGTTGTGGATTGGGACATTATGATACTTTGCTTGATGTTGGATTCACAGCTTTGATGATAGTTTGATGATAGTTTTATGCTTATGTTATGACTAGTATATGAATTTAATTGATTATGTGGATTAATATTACTATGAGTATCATGTGATCATCTGATGATTGTTTTTATCATGTTGTTAGCATCTGATTATTGTGTGTTGATGTATTTTGGTGAAGGGGAACCGTGTTGCATCTCTCACTTGTGAGTGCCCTGCGATGCTGCGACTTTCCTTTCATAGTGTGTTTGACTGTATGACTATGTATATGCTTGACTATTTTGGTTTGTTGCAAGTTGCAGGTACCAGGCATCGAATCCACATGAATTGATAGGTTTGAGCATGCCTTAAACCCAATGGAAATTGTTGAATGGAGATAGCACTTGGTCCCTTGTTCAACCATCATCCTTGACGAGGATGAGTATCTGTTTGTCACACCCTGGTAGTGTTCTCCGTATGTGATTTGGTCTGTCATTGTTGTCGTGGTCTTGCTTTTTCGAGTTTGCTTTGTGGTCAGGTATCGATTGGTATTTATTACACTTGATTTTAATTTGGTTGATTAGTGTTCTGATTAATTATTAGATTAAAAAAAAGTTATTGAAGTTAAAAGCACATTTTTGATAATTAGAAACAAATGCTTTAATATAATTGTGGTTTTGATAAATAAAATATTATTAATTTTCCTTTATTAAGTTTAAATAAATTAAGATTATGTCTTAATACAAAAATATAAAAATAAATATATTAATTATAGTGATGTGCAAATAAAATTAAAATGTAAGGTTAAAATTAATAAATTAAATATTTTAAAGTTGATTAAGTGTGAATTAAACAAGGATATGTTTATAAATAAACATATTGGAAGAGGTGGTGAACAATAGATGTAAAATAAAATAAAATAATTAAATTAAAGAGGGGACTTGCATGCAACAATGTGCAAGGAATAGTAGTTAATAAATTGGTTATTTGGCTTAAAGAAAGGGGGCTTTTTGAAGGATATCGGGGAAAAACCAATCTTGTTTTCTTCTTCCTGTGAATACTTTCTTGTTCTTGGAGGTTTTCTTTCAGTTTTGGAGGTTTTGGAATTGGGTTTTTTGCAGAGATTGTCGGGTTTCTAAAGGTGTTGGAGCTGCAAGTTGGGAGTGGGGAGCTCAACATGAATCTTCAGCTCACTCAGTCGAGTTAACCCAAGTTCCCATGGTTTTATGTTTCTCAAATTTAATGCTGTTTAGGAAAAGAATTTTGGATGTTAGTGCTGTGTGAAAGAAAAGCTTGAATGTTTATTTTTAGTTGTCTTGAAATAAAATATTTCTTGTTTGTTTATTTATGAATTGAAACAATTAGAAAAAAAATATTTTTTCTGAAAATTTTCTAAGGCTTTTCTTGTAGAAAAATTCATCTTGTACGTATCTTGTCACCAATCAAATTTCATTTGCTTGGGAGTTTCTGAAGCCCTTTCAATAGATTCAATTTGTGCACATGTTGTAGCCGGTTCTTGCTTTATGCCTATTAGGGTATGTGAAACAGTGAAATTTTCTATTCTCTTGTGCCAGTTACCTTCGGTGGGAGTCGAACTTATTATTTTCCATTTGTATTTGCTTGAAAGTTTCTTTGAGCTTTTTAAGACAAATTCTTTTTGTGCATATCTAACAATGTTCATCTCCTCTTTTCCCCCTACGTCCTTGCTGGGTGTATTGCATTAGGCTTGGGCAGGAGTGTGTATTTTCTCTGTACATAGCCAAAGGTTTGATTTTGTGTTGATGATCACACTTTTTTGGCTGAGATTTGGCATCCTTTGCATGCATCATGGATTGTTTAGTCTCTGGTTTTGACCACCGGTTTCTTTTATATCCGATTCAATGCTTTCAATTATATTGATAGTCACATTTAGAGAGATTTTGTGCCTTGCAACGTTTAAAATGTGGCATGCGATATACTTAGTACCCCCATTGAATGTAATTCAAGTGACTAGGCTTTGTGAAAACATTTAATAATTTATGCTTATGCTGTAAACTAGGAGAATATGCGATTTATAATGTTCGCTGCTTGATGTTTATATTGGTTTCCATTTGTGCGTTCTCCTTGCCTCTTGCTTTGGAAATTTATTGTATGGGTATTTCATTTAATCTTGAAGGGACATCCGAAGCCTTATGTTTGCACTTGTAATTCATTTGATAAGAATTCAATGTAGCACTGCATAAACCATATACTATAGTTAAGACTATGTTGATAGTTAATATGTATATTGTCGTTCCATCTTGGCATAGATATAATAGGTTTGGTATTTTATTTTTACATATGTAGAAATATATATATGTATATGTGTATATATATATATATATTGGTAGTGTCTTATGACAATCTGATATAATGACAGTAAACTGCCTTTTGTTTTAATATATATATATATTTATATATGTACGTATATATATATATATGTGTATGTATATATATGTATATATATGTGTATGTATATATATATATGTATATATATGTATATATGTGTATGTATATATATATATATGTATATATGCTTGTATAATTATTATAACAGTTTTGCCTATGAAATTAAAAGATTATGTTAGATAAATGGAGTTGGAGACTAAATAAATAAGTGAATTGTTTATACTTAGATCAACGAAGGGATTTACTAAATAAATGAATGAGAGTATTCCTTTGATTAATTAATACTTATTGATTTCGTTTACAATTGGTTATTTATCAAATTGTAAATTTATTATGTAATTAGTTGTTGGGTATCATGGGGGGAGGAAATGATGTCTTCCATGGACGTTGGTTGTAGATTTATTATGGTATTGGAGTGATTTTTGATTTTTTCTTAGGTGGGAGTCGTTGTGAAAGTAGTCAAGGTAGTCTTCCAGAGGCGTAGGGGAGTATCTTATTGGTTGGGTGTTATGATGGTTTCTTTTCAATGTGGTTGGCAACATGCTTGTGATGTGTGCAAGAGGGTCTTCAGCCATGCACCATTTACTTGTTATTATGGTTGTTTTTTGAGAGCGAGATGGTCCATGCCTTGCTCGGGATAAGTACTTTTGTGGTTTCCTTTTTATATGCAAGATGGGTTTACCCCGTTGGTGTTATTGGGTCTTCTAGTTGCTAGTAGGGGGAGTGGCTCTCAATGGGGGCCGAAGCCCAAAGTGGCATTTAGGATAACCCATGTAGGAGTTTCTTAATTCAATGACAACTTAAAAAGAACTAGGGGTTGGGTAGACTACACATTAATCAAGATAAGTGAATGCCTCGTCCATGCCTGTAGTGCTCATTTAGGCTAAGGATGGGTTGATAAGTCCTAGTTGGAAAGACCAACTTCCTTGTCCTCATGAAAGTAAGATTGGTTCTGCATGTGTCACCCTATGGGGCCAACGTCTAGTGAGAGACTGTCAGGGTAACCCATGTCAGGACCATGTGATGACACTCTTCCCTCTGTAGACTAGTATTCCCTCGTTGTGGTTTTCCCCTTTGGTGTATGATGTTATCTAGAAGCAATGTATGTTGTTATGTGTTGTTAATGTTGTTGTAGTGTTAGATTGGAGTCCTGATTAGCCTTTTTATGTTAGTTTGTGGTTGCCTTATTTTTTTGTTGTTGTGGGATCTTATTGCTATCTCCTAGCACGAGGGGTGGACCTTTGGGTTCCACATGGTCGGGTGGATTGTGCCTTATTCTGCATTGGGTTTTCTCTTACATTTGTTCATGTGTGTGGCAATGAATCATGGTGATATGGACTCCGAAACTTGACTTATCTCGAGTGGATTATCTTTCATGTACTTGTATTGAACTAAAATCAGTTGTATCATGTATTGTAACTCAAATGTATATTCTTCCCTATATGATCTTGGGGAAAGCATTGTTGTACAAGTTGTAATGTTGTAACCGATTTGATGAACTTTATCTTTTGTAATAGATAATGTAAGTGATGTATCTTGCATATGTTAGATAACTGTAATGATCATGGATGTTGTTATATTGATAACATGATATGGATAATTCATATTAGTTGATCATTTAATGTGATGTATTGAAAAAACTCTTTATTGTAGACCAATCATGCTTAATGGATTAATTCTTGTTAGCTTGGTTAATGGATTGATAGTAGCATAGTCATGGAACCTTAAAGGACATAGTTGTAGATTACATGTTAGCTTATGTTCTGCAATCTTTAGTATGTTGCACTTAAAAAAAAATTGTTCCGTTTTTAAGTGTTGTAGCATGTTGTCCTCTGGGGTTTTGTGGTAGGGTGTTACACATTGAAGACACAAAAGTAACATAATGTAAAAATAAGACATAATGTAAACACTACACAATACAAACACGGTGCAAACATGCAAGGGAGGTATGATAATCATAGACTAGAAGCTCTGTAGAATTCTTACTAGGATCCATACCCAAGGATTTCATGAATCAAAAGCTAGAAAAGTTCAATATTTGCTAGGTGACCCATGAAAAAAAGCATCACAAGCTAGTGAAGTCTGATTTTTACTAGGTGAGATTTGATAAGAAACAACACAGGCTAGTGAAGTCTGATATTCACTAGGTGATTTTTCGCCATGGTAGAAAATGAAAGCACATAAGGGTTAGTGAATTGATATTCACTAGGTGAGTTTTTTCCATGGTAGAAAATGAAAGCACAAAATGAGCAACAAGGAATACTCATATTTGCAAAGAGGCTTCTACATTGCAAAACATATTGTGTTTACATAACAACAATTTCCAATACAAAATTTGGGAAGCCTAATGGCCATTTGTGTGTTATTATGGCCTCACCTTGGAATTTTTTATGGTAATTATATTGAGTAAAAACAATAACAATAACAATTTTCTTTAATCACAACCTTCTGAAACCCAACTATGTAGAGATACTTCACAACTGAACAAAGGTACATAATTTAAACGGAGAATTATTCTAGTGTGAAATGATAAATATTATGTTCTTTTACAAATATATCTGATCTAATTACCAAGGATCCAAAGGTTCCTGTTCTATTTTCAAAGATAAATCATATCAATGCAATGTTGGACAAATCATCCTAAAATTAACCATCAACAATTCAATTTGTTCAAACCAAAAGTTGCAACAACTTGTATTCAATCCAAGTGATGTCATTAGGTGGTGGGATCACAACGGGACATAACCATATATATTTTTAATATAATTTTTTAGAAAAATCTACATCATGAGATGAATAGTTAAAGGTGTATTTATCAAGGGAGTTTCGATTCACGCTCTTTCTAGAAGAGAAGTTCTCGAATTCACCAAGAATCATAAGTTCAATCAATTTTAAGATAAATGTATGGGTATCTTTTATAAATATTGTACATGATTCTATATATGACAATCAATGACTTAAGTTGTATTTCGTAGATTTTCACACTCATTCATTGACATTTATGTGGCACATTGGCACAATGGAAAGCTTCTAGTTGGAAAATCAATATCGTAGGAGTACAATTATTTGTGAGACCAAATGTACTTTATATTAGTGATGATAAAGAGCACAATAAATACTTCATATATGCAACATTGCTTTCAACCATTCTATATCACTCCTATTGGAAAAGATTTAAGATTGTTTTTAATTATTTCGTTAGATGAGTCTGCCTCACAATTCAAATTTCATAACCTTTTTTTTTGCACTTTGTTGATTTTATTGAACTATAAGAAGGCCTCAAATTTGAATATTTTAGCGATGTTCATGGAACATTAATGCACGATACTATATAAAATGTGCAATTAAAAAAAAATCAATTATGAGGAGGACAATTAAAATGATGCAGTATCATCGTTCAATGGCGTTTTGAGAATTTCCCCTTGTAGCACTTACACTTCAAGGAGGAAACATCCTTCACATAAAATTTTGGGATATAATAGGCACACAATAACATTTATTTTATTTAAATTAAACAGAAAATTGTTTGCATTCCTCACAGTAAGCATCTCATCTATAAATAAAGCAAAACTTCTAAATGCAAAATAAATTTTAGAAATTTAATTTTCTAGTACACTTGAAATTCAAGCTATGAGAGTTAGAATCACTTGTATTTAGTGTAGAAGCTTCATGTCTCTTGAAGCGTCCTTCTCAATCCACTTGTCCTTGTATTATTCAATTTTGTTTCCTCACCTATATCAACCACTTGGAAGGAAGACATGTGTTAGTGATAGATTAAATTGGAAAATCAATGACATTTGGTGCTACAAAGAATTCATTTTATTCCAAATTTCACCAATATTGGATTATATGTTGTGTTGACTCTAACATGCCAGCTTATATAGACAACAAAAAAACATATTAAACTGTACAATGGGAATTTAATTTCCAATTTAACCTATCACTAACACTAGCAATATATATCAACAATTATATCTACCATTTTTTCATTCTATTGGAACTATGAAGAACTGAACGTTCATTCAGATATATGAAAAACTCATCTCTCCTGGCATGTTTTTTCTATTTTTTTCTTGTATTGGTAGTAAAGGGAAGAAGATAATCTCCCTACAAAACCACATGTCTTAGAATGATGGATGGAAATTGATGGATGTTTAGGTGTGTGTCATTACCAAGTGTCGTCACCTGTTCTCATATGTTGGAAAAATGTGTTTAAATATGTTTTTCTATCTTATCATGCCTCTAACATGCATGTTTTTAAGGATAATAGCCACATCCATAGTAAAGATAATTAAATTTTGAATAACACATTTTGTATTGCCACATGCATTTTTCTATACCATCCTTTCCAAATGCACAAATTGATATCTAAAAATACCAAATTTTCTATAGTAATGATTGATTTATCATTTCTTTTTTTTGTTTAATTAGAATCTCCAAAAATCCACAAAGATACAAGTGTCACAATATCACAAGTCTAAGAATATTGAACAATCCAAATGGAAGATGTCTACTATGGTCAGTTCATTGTACTTGCATGCATTGATTGAAGATAACCATGCATCATCATACACAAATCACAAACCATGACCAATATTATGGGAAAAAGAATTTTGCAAGTTAAGTAGAATAGAGAATCGGTTACAACGTACTTGGACTTATATAGTGCATTAGTAAAAGCATATGATAGAGGCCATAACTTGTAATAACCAATAAGGGCATAAAAGACAAACAAGAAGGATAACAAGTACCACTGTCAAACTTCTATTTATATCTTGTGTCTCACAATGAACACCTAAATGATGAATATTGGTATCATAAACATTGTTCAATGATATTGTAAACTAAACCATTACTTGTATAGACGAATGAAAAAATACAGATTATTGCAAGACACATTGGTTGCAAATCACGACGTGCATCAGTTATGCAAGAATAAAGGTTAAGAAGTCAACGAAAACCTTGGTTATCACCTTGATTGACCAAAAAAGAGAAAACACATGTCATATACATGATAACATAAAAAAATGCATAAAACATACATAGAAACATAAATAACATGATAACATTATGGGATTGTGTAGTGTGGGGCCCACCAAGATAGGGGATAAAAGTGATGAAATTTGTAGACAAAAGGAAATGTTATGGCAATAGAAATGAGGAGATAATGATGCCATCAGGCCATGTTTCCCATATTTTCCTGGTTGTTAGTGTTGTGGGTAGGAGTTTCACCATAAAACTCATTGACCTGGTGGCTTGCATGAGAAGCTATCCCTTTGTCTGGATTATATGTACCCATAGGAATTGAACACGAGTAAGACATGCATTCTAAACTATAATAAGTATTGTTTTTTGAGAACATATGTTTAAATATGATAATGCACAAAACAATTGCAAGTTGGAAAAAACTCTATGTTATGAGTTATTTCATTCTGTATGCTCAAACCTAAAGGGTGGAGAGCATAGGGAGGAATTTTAGGTAGGTGATACATAAAACTAACCAAATTCACTTGAGGGATGACTAACCAATTGGGTTGTTACATATAGAGGTTTTTACAATAGTATGTTGGTTGTAGGTTTAATAACATTGAGTGTTTTGCAACTTGCAATTTTACAAAATAGTATGAATATAATCAAAACCTTTTCTAATTAACATAGTAACAACCCAATTGGTTTGTCACCCCTCAACTCTATTTGGTTAGACACCCAGTGTTTTGCAACATGCGATTATATATAGATAGTATGAATATAATGAAAACCTTTTGTTTTGTACATAGTAAGTGTTAGAATTGTGAAACAAACACAAAACCACGAGCCACAAGATCAAACAACAAACAAATACACCTTCCACGCAAGAGATCTGCAAACAAATATCTGCAATATTCTTCAACAAGAAAAAACTACAAAAGAGAGAAAAGTTTCAAGAAGATATGAAAGCTACAAATATTCTCCCGTTGAATAATTACAAAGAGATCAATCCTTAAGAAAGGAGATCAAACCCTAAAAAGAAACCCTAGTGTGCACACTTAATAATTAATTATTAATGTGCTTAAGTTTAGCTTAAGCAAACCTAAAGTAATAAGAGACTTAATTAATTAACCAATATGATTAAATTAATTAAGTGAGATGCCTTATTACTCTAACACCCCCCCTTAAGATGAACTTAGGGAGTAGCTTAAACATTAGGAAAAGATGCATAAAAGCAAAGAGGATTCAGATCTGAAGCCTACAACCCTTGTTGAAGAAGAAAACCTCATAAATCGAGAAGGGGTTCGTTGAATCCACGCTCTAATACCATGTTAGAATTGTGAAACAAACACAAAACCATGAGCCACAGGATCAAACAACAAAAAAATACACCTTCCACGCAATAGATCTACAAACAAATATGTGCAATATTCTTCAACAAGAAAAAGCTACAGAAGAGAGAAAAATTTCAAGAAGATATGAAAGCTACATATATTCTCTCGTTGAATAATTACAAAGAGATCAATCCTTAAGAAAGGAGATCAAACCCTAAAAAGAAACCCTAGTGTGCACACTTAATAATTAATAAATAGTTAATTATTAATGTGCCTAAGTTTAGCTTAAGCAAACCTAAAGTAATAAGAGACTTAATTAATTAACCAATATGATTAAATTAATTAAGTGAGATGCCTTATTACTCTAACAGTAAGAATGTAATGAAGTTCACCTTCAAAATTTATAACAACTCTTAGTTATAGTAAACAATACATTTCAATTTCTTTAAATATGATTGGAACATAGAAAGTATGATAGATCAAAATATAGTTGTCGGTTATAATAGTGTTCTTTAGGATTTTTAGGTTGTAGCTTGAAATGTATGTGCATCATCCACATTTCAAAACTTGAGGCAACATGTACTATAATGCATGGAATGAAAAAGGAAACTAGTTTGAAAA
>VDFB02016663.1:0-14716 GCA_007258455.2 Sequoia sempervirens | reverse complement strand
AACACTATTGATAGGTGCTGAAAATGGTTCTCCTTCAGGAGTAGAGAGTTGATATGCTCCTAATCCAAAGGCTTCTATGACAATGTAGGGTCCTAACTAGTTAGGTTAAAACTTTCCTAGTTTTTCTCTTTCAGCTTGATTCTTGGGGTTCTCCATTAAGACCAGGTCACCAATGTCAAAGTTTCTATTCAAGACCTTCCTATTGTAGTTGTGACGAAGATGATTTTGATATGCTTGGAGATGATCTAATGCCTTCTATCTTCATTCATCTAGGAATTCTAGCTCATGTACTCTTGAAACTCAATACTCTTCATTGTCAATGTGCCCTTTCAAGGATACCCTTAGGGAAGGAATCTCGACCTCAATAGGAAAAATGGTCTCGAAACCAAATACTAAAAAATATGGAGTAGTGCTAGTGGGCATATAGATACTTGTGCAATAATCCTATAAGGCGAGATTAAGCTGTAAATGCCAATCGTGGCCAGCATCATTGACAGTCTTTTTGAGGATTCTAAAGATAGTTTTGTTAGATGTCTCTGCTTGGCTGTGACCTTGTGGGTAATATGGGGTGGAAAAATGATGTTGGATATGGAACTCTTCATAGAGATGACATAATTCTTGGTTCTTGAATGGATGACCATTATCTTTGATTATGGACTGAGGGACACCATACCGACAGATGATATAGTTTAGGATAAACTTAGAAATTTATGTGCCAGTGATGTAGGTCATGGGAATAGCTTCAATCCACTTGGTGAAGTACTCAGTCACAGTGATAATGAACTTATGGCAATTGGATGATGTGAGATGTATCTTACCTATGAGGTCGAGTCCCCATTGGGTAAAGGGCCATGGTGACATTATGGGATGAAGCTCTTATGCTGGTGCGTGTATCAAGTCTCTCTGTACCTGACATTAACGACATTTCTTGACAAAGACATATGAGTCCTTCCAATGGTAGTCTAATAGTAACCCAGTCTCATAAACTTCTTAGCTAAAGTAGGACCGCTAGAATGGGATCCACATATACCCTCCTGTACCCCATGCAAGGTTGCTTGTGCTTTGTCAGTATCGAGACATCTCAATAGGGTATTGTCTAAGGCACGTCTATAAAGGGTGTCTTTGAGGATGGTGTACTTGGATGACTTGCGGAGGAATGTCCTACATTGGTTATTAGAAAGGTCAGGGGGTATGATTTCAGCATGGAGGTAGTCATAGATATCTTGATACCATGGGGAATCAAGACCAACAATATCACACACCATCTTCGAATCTGGGAGATCATAGGCAGGGACCAAAATTTGTTCTACCAAAAAATAAAACTTAGGAACATTGCTTGGTATGTCAAGGAGTGAAGCAATAGTAGCCATGGCATATGTTGCCCTATTTAGAACATGAGGTATTTGATGAAAGTCAACCCTTGTCAAAGTACTCCTTGAACCATTCACCCTTAGGATTGTAGGGATGAGCTTCATCGCTAGTCCCATAATCATCAATACTGTTGGATTACCGCTTCGAGAATCAAATTGATGTCCTATCTTTATCTTCCATTTGACTGCCATGCGTAATCCTATCATAAGAACCTCATATTTCATTATGTTGTTAGTACATGGAAATGCAATCCTAAATGACTTAGGGATAGAATCGCCTTGTGGTGTGATAAACAAGATACTAGCCCATGAGCTATGATTCGTATAGGACTCATCAAAGTATAGCTTCCATGTCATGCTTGTGTTAATGGTGACTATAAACTCATTAGGAAAATCTGCAACTAAAGGGTGATTTGATTGTATCGGTGCACAACTAACTAATCAACAGTGACTTGTCCCTTGATAGCCTTCTATGTACAGATAAGAGTAATTTCCACTAAGTATCATTACCCATTTCACGTACTGGCCAATGCGCTAATTTCTTGCTGAGAAGATATTTTAGAGGATCTATCTTGGAAATCAGCATTGTCTGATGGTTTAACATATAGTGCCTTAGTTTTTTAGTAGGAAATACTACCGTAAGACAAGCACGTTCAATGGTACTATAGTTGAGCTCATAACCTACCAAAGTCTGACCGATATAATATACTTCTCTTTCATGACCTTCATCATCATTCTGTGCAAGCAATGCTCCTAGTGATGAATGGGTTGCTGAAATATAGAGAATTAATGGTCATCCCTCAACAGGTGGCCTTAAGACTGGTAATGTGAGTAGATAACTCTTTGGGGCTTGAAAGGCTTGGAATTTACCTGTCCAGTTACAAAGGGTATCTTTTCTAAGTAAATGTTGAAAGGGATGTTTCTTAGCTGCTAACTGCACTATAAATCTTTTGATGGATTGCGGTCTCCCTTGTAATGTCCTTAGCAGACTGAGATTAGAAGGTGGAGGAATTTCTATGATTTCTTTTACCTTAGCTAGATCCACTTCAATGCCCCTTCTAGAAATGATGTAACCCAAAACCTTTCCCGATTTCACTCCAAACACACATTTCTTGGGATTTAGTCTCACTTTATACTCTTCTAGTCTTTGAAATATCTTGTCTAAAACTTGTAAATGATCTACCCTTTTTAGTTATTTAGCACTAAGATCATCGACATAATCCTCAATAAGAGTGTGTATAAGGTCATGAAAAATAGTGGTCATAGCACATTGATAGGTTGCTCCAACATTTTTGAGTCTGAAGGGCATGACATTCCAGCAATAAGTTCCCCAAGGACATGTGAAAGCTATTTTAGGTTGGTCTTCAGTTGTAATTCTGATCTAATTATACCCTGAAAATCCATCCATAAGGGATAACATCTCATATCCTCCTATCATGTCTACTATCATGTCAATGTTGGGAAAAGGGAAGTCATCCTTAGGGAAAGCCTTTTTGATATCTCCGAATTTTGTGTAGATGCAGATTCCCCTAGTTGGTTTTGTGACTGGTACCAAATTAGAAATCCAATCTACATAGTCGATCAGTCTAATGAAACCAACATCCAATAGTTTCTTGAATTCTGCCTTGACTAGTAAAGCAATCTGTGGGTGCATTTTCCTCAATTTTTGTTTCACTGGCTTTACACCTAGTTGTAAGGGAAAATGATGTAGTACAAGTTCAGGATCTAGCCCAGGCATGTCTACATATGACCAGGAAAAATTAATGTCTTTGTGTAAAGAAGTTGCAAAATTCTGGATGCTCTTCTTTTGTCAATGATGTTGCAAAATATACCAGTCAGGGATTCTCTTTTGTGCCTATGTTGACTTCCATTGATTCTTCAACTAGCATGGGTGACTTTTCCTATGCAATAGGGAGAATTTTCAAACCTCCATCTTTAGGTGCCTCAAAGAGGTTTTTTCCTTTTCATTGTCTAAAGGCATCTTTCGGTTTTCACTTAGAGACTCATCATTTTTATTTTTGTCATTATTTTTCTTATTTTTGCAACAGAAGGGTTGAATAGATACCCAAAAATATTCTTTGTTGTCCAATTCAATGGTAAATCCAGCTTTGTGATCACCACTAGGTATGCCTTCTCGTAATCCTAGGAACTCAGCAATCGCTTCGTCATTCTCAAAAATGTCTAAGACAGGTGTGTCTTGTTGGTCCCAATCAATGAGTTGGGGATAGACTAAGGGCATGCCATCATTATAGTTGTCAAAGTTCAAAGGAGTCAAAGTAAAGACTGAATTGTTTATATAGTCACAAAGGTTTTGTACCAAGTCCTCTTTTCTCTTTTGCTTGGATCTAGGTGGATTCTAAGGTGGGCCTAATGCCAAGGTTTGGTTATTTGAAACTAATTTATGAGGTTTCCAAGAGGTAGGAACAAGAGATTCCCAATAGTAATGTTTAAACCATTCCTATTTTGTCATATTCTTTGGTGGATAGGAATTCAATGGATTTGGTGTGGATTTCAACATTAAGTCAAGTTCTCCAAAAAATTTATCAAGGTCCATGGAAGAGGTGGAGGATAGGGAATCCCACTCGTATTAATTAGATTCTTGGGAATCACAATAGTGTGGTTCAGATGGCTCATGAGATGTCTTGATAATTTCGAAAGCACTTACTTGAGTAAATTTGATGTGGTACTAGGAACACCAATCTGAATTGGTTGAAACCCAAGCCCTAAGCCTTTCAGCCACTTAGAAACAAAGATTGGTTCAATCCTCCCATCTTGATGTAATCCTAAACCACTATGTCCATTATATCCCTTGCTTTGCATGATTATGAAGCCTTTTCCATATTGATTTGTAGGAATGTGAGCAAGAGTGGGAGGTTCTTCATTGTCTTCCCTATATAACTAGGAGGTGACATATTTTGTGTGTATGGCTTCTTTTCTTAATTCTACTCATTTGGAAAAGGTTGTTGAGGGAGGGATGTACATAGTCACCACTGATTGTCTCCTATCTACTATAGGTAAACTGTATGATTTATGAGGAATCAGATGGCTAACACAATAAGATTTCTTCATGTGATATTCACCACAACCCTTATCTTGGATCTCGACCCTAGGAGTAGAAGGTAATGAATGGAAAGTGGATGTTCTAGTGAGAGTGGATGGATTGACATAATGAGATGAATTCAATGATGAAGCTTCTTGGTTTACTGGCACTTCGCATTGGGGTATCTCTTGTAGACTAGTGCAATATTGGAATGGATCTAGGTCACCATCTATTTTAATCTCACTACCATTGAAGGGGAATTTGAGACATTGGTGGTAGGTAGAAGGGTCTACCTAGCAATCGATTATATGGGAGGGTGAGATTCAAGAGGTGGAATTTTTTCTCCATAACTGTAGGATCAATTCTGATAGGAAGTGTTACCAACCCCTTTGAGTTTCACTCCTCATCATCATAAGCCTTAATGACAATGCTTTTGGTTGTGTCTACACATGCTTCCGAGAAACCTAGTGCCTTAATCAATTTTAAAGTGCAAAGATTTAACCCTACTCCTTCATCTACCAGAACTTGTCTAACTTTGGTTTTGTCAACAAGGACTTCAAGATGTAACAAATCATTATGATTTGTCTTCTCAGTTGCATATTCTTGTTCAGATAATGTGGCATGATGATTATTGTTCAAGTAGCCTATCATTTCCTTGAAACAATTGACATCGAGATCATTAGGGACAGTGGTGTTTTGTAAAGCTTTGTCTAAAACAGATCGATGTTCAGGGGAGATACACAACAATTCCAAGATGAATATTTGGGGTGGTATGTTCTCCAATGGGTCAAGTAAGTTATACTATGACTTGGAAGTCTGTGGTGGTTGTTGCGATGGAGGGGCTTGGATGGTGATCTTGGTCCGACGAGTGTTGACAACACACTTGGGAGTTTTATTTATGGTGATGGTATTGACATGGTCATCGAAAGCTCGGACATGATTTATGATAGGTCCACTATAATCATGCTTGACACTAGCATAATTGGCTGCATTATTGGTCTTGTTACCTAAACTAGGGGCCTTTCCTTTCCCATGGTCATGTAGTGGATTAGAAAATACTTTGTGATCAATGTTTGATGACTTATGTTTCTGTCCACTAACTTCAATAATTTTCTTTTCGACAAGATCCTGTATGGTATTCTTCAATTGTCAACAATTTTGTAGGGTATGTTGCTTAGTTTTATGAAAATCACAAAAGGAATTTTCATCCCACCAAATTGGTTTAAATTGCCCTGGATCGTATTGTCTTGGTTGTATAAGGTTGTGTTGCAACAATTGTTTGAATACTGACTTGATGGGTTCCCCTAAGGGAGTGAACTCATGTTTTTGAAATATCCTCTATTGTTGTGGTCATTGGGTGTCTTGGATAGTGTTGGGAGTTTGATTGATGTCGTTAAGTGTGTTGACAGAGGGTTTATGTCCTTGAAGTGTGATGATCAATCCTGCTTGTAGGGTTTTAGCATCAACTAGCCTGTCATTGGTAAGGTTTTTGTTCTGAGACAAAAAATATGTTTCTATCATTGGGGGTGTTCTGTACAGTTGGATTTTTTTTGGGTGTCTATGTCTTAAGTTCTCCTTTTTCAATGAGATCTTTTTCAAGTATGACCCCTTTTTCCACTAGTTTTGTAAAGGATGTGCAACAATGTACCTTTAAGTTACTTGTCAATTTTTGGTTGAGGTTTTCTTGGAACATATTGACCTTCTGTTTCTCAGGTATCTCTACAAGACATCAACATGCTATAGTTCTCCATCTCTAGAAGAAAGCGATAAAAGTTTCCCCTTCATATTGTGTAGTATGATACAAGGTTTCTATGTTCATTTCATGGTCAATGTTAAAGGAGAAGTTTTCAATGAATTTCTCAACCAGTTTTCCCCATGATTTTATGCTATAGTCAAGACCTGAAAACCACTCTAGTGCAATTCCAACGAGACTTCTCGGAAAGAGTCTCATAAGATAGGTGGGGTCATAGGTGACATCTATGCACATCGTGGAAAATTCACTTATGTGTTCAATTGGATTTCACTTTCCATTGTACTTGGGCAAGTTTGGTATGGCATACCCATGAGGGAAAGGTGTCATCTACAATGATTTATTGAAGGGAAATGGGCATGAATCCTTTACTAAAAAGGTTTTCTTGTTAGAAACTGCCATGTTATCCATTTGTGTTTGAAGTGCATGCATTTGTGTCTGTAGGATGTCAACTTGAGTTAATGATGTGTTAGTTGGATTATTTGGTTCTATGTATGTGTTTTGGAATCCAACATTGTTTGATGGGTTTTGGTTAAATGTGGGTATGTAAAGTGGGTTTGGATTTGGAATGTTAGTGAATGGGTTTTGATTCTGAATTTGTGAGAATGGATTTTGATTCAAAGTTTGTGTAAATGGATTTTGATTTCAATTCTGTGAAAATGGGTTTTGATTCAGAGTTTGTGACAATGGATTTTGACTCAGAATCTATGAAGTGTTGGGTCAGTTTCCATATTGGAAAGAGGGTATACCTCCTACCTGTGAGACTCCAACCTATGGTATGGTACTAGTGACATTGACACTTGGTATAGATGTCATTTGTGGACTAGTGCTAGTGACATTAACACTCGATGTAGGGCCTAATTTTTTAGATCTTTTATATCCAACAAGAGGACCAAAGGGATTGGATGATGACACCCCTATAGTGAAATTGAAACCTTGTGTCATGCTAGATGTACCAAATGGAGATGTATGTACTGCCATACTCTGTGTAGGTATTCCAGATGGTATGGCTGTATTTACCTGAGGTATAGTAGTACTAATAGTTGTTGTGCTTGTCCCTTGGGTAGGTTGAGTTTGTAAGGTACTGATATCAAATCCTGGAGGTAAGGTGGCACCTTCAACTAGTAGTTTGGCTAAGTATCATTGATGATCATTTGCAAGGTAACCATCTACTAAAGAGGAAAACTTAGGGTCTTGTGAGGCAGCCTCTATGTCTTCCATTGAAATGTTTCCTTGTGGGTCTCTAGTGGTGAATTTGTCTAACAAAGTCTTGTGAGGTCTAGATGAATTTTTCCCTTGGAAGGGGTTTGAGAATAGATTGATGAAGTCATTTGGGTCTGACATCTTTTCTATTTGTTTTCTCTTAGACCTAGTTTCAACCATGTAAGATAATCTCAATATGCAAGGAATGCAAAACTACATCTACGCATGATCAGTCTATGTTTTTGTATTTTCTAGATGCAAATAAGGAATGTATGCAACTATTTTTTGGTATTTTCGTAAATAAGTGGTGGTCTAAAATTATATTATTCTCTAGGGATGACAGCCTCTAAATAAAACATGTAAAGGCCTAAGATCAATTTAAAGATTTTAAAAGAGGTAGTTGTATCTATTAGCTATAGCAAAACCAAGTTTCAATTTAGTTTTGACAAGGAACCTTCATACAACTAGGATCAAAAGATAAGGTGAACTCCCTAGCTAGATTGATGAGATGAAAGGATTCACGTGTAGGACAAAAGATATGATGATTAGGTTCAATGACAACATTTGTTGAATCAAGGGTTTATCCAAAGAGTGAAAGGTGCCTATCCTAAAATCTGCAAAAGATTGTCTGTCTAAAGGAAATAAAGACCCCTAAGATGGCAGTAAGAAGTATGACTAGGGTACCTATCACTAAGACCGAATGATTTCTAAGGTATGTAAACATGCAGGTTTTGAGCGAACTTTCTGGTTTCTGTCCAAGAATCACTGAAAAAGGATAAGTTGGATACTAGTTTGACTATTTTTAACCGTGATGCGAAATTCCGGTTTCTAATACTTAGGAAGACGATTGTAGAATTTAACAATTGCAATTTTGGTCAATTCAAACCTGCATCAAAAATTCCGTACCTTTGTTTACAACGTCAATTGTGAATCAAGCGTATCAATTGTGGCTCCATAAAATGATCGATGAAGTTTTCTAGACTTTGACTCATGTATTGGTAATGAAGGTTGCTCTAGGATGGTACATGCACATTGTTCCGTATTCTACGATCCTACCACCCCTATTCAGATGCACTCACAAAGGTATCAATTTTATTTTCCAATAACAAAGGTTATGATAGGACTAAGCATCGATGCGGCCTATCACTAAACAATGCGATTTTTTCCGACAACAGGACTTTAGCTTCAAATGATGGACCTAAGGAAATTAGGCTTAATTTCTGAATATATGCAACTCGGTCAAACATAAGTGGCTCACAGCCAATTTTCTGCGAATAGTTGCGGTTTTCTAGTAACAACAATGTAACCCATCTTTATTTCATGATCAAATTTTGGCAAACAAAAGACAATCGAGGGACAATGTATTTTCAATTTTATTTCTACACAAAGAACGCTTAACTGATAATAGACAAGCACATCCTAGCTATGTAGAATAATATTTACCGAATTCTCAAATTGGGTTTCAACCACGCTTAATTCAAGGCGGATGAATAGTAGCTTGATCCCACTGGCTCTCCTCCACAGCTCAACACTTCATTCATGGCAGCCAAGCTATAGTACCCATGAAACTCCCATGGCATACTTTCATCTCTACACATGAACCATAAAAATATGAGACGGCTTCATAGGTCTGACCTACTGCACTAGTAAATAGAGGGATTTTGGACACTACAAACAAAGGTGTTTAATTTAGGAATTCCGGTTTTGGGGTGTTTATCCATGTAGTGAGAGACTATCAAGGTTCCTTCTCACAAAAAATTACTCATGATTTGTTGGGCTTGCACCTAAGAACCCACTTTTATATACCGCTAGAAGTTCCTGCCGTAGGGCACCGTCCGGAAATAATTCTAGTGAGTAATTTTTTCACCAACATGCCCAATTTCTAGAGTTAGTAACTAGTTCTTTACATTCAGGGATTGCACTTAATGCAGGAGAGGATACTTCGATATACCAAATCATAAAGGGTAATAACAAAGCGTGTTTTCACACCAAACATAGTAGACAGTAGTTAATTTTAAACCCAAATGACAATTTGCTAAGCTACCAAACAATCTATTTCAAAAAAAGATCTTTGACACATGTCCTGCAAAAAATTCATTAGTAGTTTTGCAATATTTCTTCGATGATCGTCTTGCAAGAGGGGTTTTGAAAACTGTTTTCTACGCTTACGTCCTGCAAACACTATGTTAACTCCAAAACACATGCTGCAACATTAGATAAAATAAAACATAAAAGAAAATTGTAAATCAGAAAGTAAACCCAGAAATTTCATCAGTCAGATGTGTTGTTTAAAGTGACAAATGTGTCGCTAATGTTCACTAGTCAATTGCATCATGAAAATTCACAGATGCATCGAAGTTCATTGAATGCGTCGCTATATTTTTTAGATGCGGTTTGTAATTTCAATTGTGTCATTTCGTACGATACCTGCAAAAATTGAATAAAATTCTACAGATTCGTGAAGATGGTGTCTTCACGTCAGATTCACCAAATGTAACATCATGAAAATAGAAAAGGTTAAAGGCACACAACAATGCAATTAAAATCTAAAGTAATCTAAAGTTAAATAACAAAGCACAAAGAAAGCATAAACATAAAACAAAGAGTGATCTCACCCAATATCTACATCCTTCCATGAATCACCTCGATTGTCCTTCTCCATTTCACCTTGATGGTATTCTTGCCCTCAGATTTTTAGTATGTGTGCAAGTATATCCTTGATATATGTGATAAAATTGAAGTATCAAAGATTAAGACTGCTTCCAAAAGTCATAATATTTTGGGAGAGATTTAAATGATGAGAGATAGATGATTTTATAGAAAATTGATCATTCAAATGGCATGCCAGGATCGAAAGATAAACAGATGATTGAGATCAAAAGATTTGACATGCATTATGATAACTGTTAGTACTGACATGAGTGATAAAACCTAGGAAGATAGAGATAAAGATTAAATAATGATTTAATCTTTGAGTTTGGTATTCAAAAATAGAAGAATAATGTTTGCATGACAAAGATAAAGATAGATTAAAAGCAACATTCTGTTCGAAAACACACACAAGATTTAATTAATTAAGCAAATATATTTAATTAATAAGCATGCAGATGCATACAAGTTAGAACTAGATAACTGACTAGTTGTGACAAAGAGTTTATTCATGAAGGACACTTAGACATTAAATCAGGAGATAACTGACTGATTTAAATAGATCTTGAGTTGAGTAAGAATGAATACTTAGATAACTTAAGCATTTATCCAAATATAGAAGAATGTGTTTGAAATAGACTTTTATGAATTAAATGATTTATTTAATTTAGGATTCAACATTTAGGGATTAATTAAATAAATAATATTTATTTAATTCAGTAAAGAAAAGGTTAAATGAATAATTAAAGTATTAAAGTATTTGTTTAATTATAGTTGAAAGTATGATAAAGGTGAATTAAATAAGAATTTATTTAATTTAAGAAGGATAAAGTTAATTAATGATGTAATTAAATAATTAACATTATTTAATCATGACCATGAAATTATGAATTATGAAGAAATTGAAGTCATAGGCTTAGACCAAATTTCAGTGTCTACACCTACTAAGGAGGAGGTAAGAAAGCATAAGTTTGTAAGTTTCAAGAATCCTAACAAAATGCTTGAAACTTCCATTAATCCTCTAGTTGTTCTAGAACAACCTATTACACAGGAGGTATGCAAGCACAATTTTTTTAGTTTCAAGAATCCTAATTAGCCTCTTGAAACTCCTATTGAACCTCCTGTGCCATCAAGTAGATCTCTTCTATTGGAGATCCCAAGTTTTGAGAGCCTCCATTCCATTGACGCAAGTGTTGCACATGCACACAAGTAGGAAAATAAATTATCACTTGAAGAACATGAGAACCTACCTTTATTGAAAGATCCATTAGGAATACCTAAATCTAAAGGAAATCTCAGTTGATCCCAAGGCTTGGGAATGTCAAGTCTTGATGCACTAGTATCACTCTGGGTTTGTGGTGTAAATTGTTGTTAATCATGAGGGGTCTATGGTTTCTTGGGCTTATCGATATCCAAAGGATCGTAACAAAGGTTTAGTTGAATCAAACATGTATTGCTTTACAACTTCATGAAAACAAAATATTTGCATAAAATATTTTATGAATTCAAATTAATCACAAAGAATCAACAAATTTAACATAAACTTCTCTATAAGTTCATGAATACTAAAGATTTCTATGAATATTCCATGAATTTATCATTTTAAAAATATTTTCTAAAAATATTTAACATCTACTCTAAAATAAAGCATTGGAAATCCAAACATTTAAGGTTCTCCTAGTTATTATCCACACATACACCATGAAATAAACTAAATCATAGCAAACCACCCTATATTCACTAGATTTCTTCACAGCTAGGTATAGAATGATGCAAGAATTTTAAAGAAACATTAGATCATTTGCGACTGAATAGTTTCAATGTGCACCCAAATTTGACACAACACATACGCATTTCCAATATGAACAAACAATTAGCTACATAAGATTTCGTATCAAGAGATAGATTCAAATTAGCTTTGATATTAATAAAATTCAAATGGAGCATACAAGTTTTACACTAGAATGGTACAAAAAGCAAGAAAAAGAAATAAAACTAGCAAGAGTTCCAATTTTAAGTCTCCATAATTCTGCAAATTCTGAACTTAACTATAAAAAAGAACAAATCCTAGCCTTTTATAAGAACAAGGCAACCAAGGAGTTCCAGCAGAGCGCATGAAAGAGAATCAAAGGAATGAATCATAGAGTAGCATGTGGCATATGAAAGTTAGCATAGGAATCTTTTGGAATAATTCAAAGGATATTTTGACTTCCTTTAGTAGCCAAAACCTTTAAGACATGTTTTTGGAACATGGGTACCTTCACGTAAGATGCAAAACTACTAGCACTTCTCTTCAGAATATTTGGGGCTAGTCAACTTACATTGGGTCCAAGAATAAGTTTACAAAATTCATTTCAAGAAACTCGTCATCACATTCACACATAAAAACCTAGGCTTCTACTACCTGATCATGAGCACTTCTTCACTGGATATCCCATTTATGGACTCATCTTCTCCTTTCTTCTATTGATACTCTTGAAAATAAATTAACATCCGATTTATATGTTCCCTTGGAACACTCTGAGTCATTTTCCAACTATACTTGTCCCTTGCATATTCTTCTGCTACTTTATTCATGGCTTTATTCCTCTACAAAATTTCTATCTCATACTTGTTCAAATGATTTTTAAATTTTATCACATCATCAATGACTTCCTAGATTAAAGATAGAACAAGGTTTTTATTTATCTTCTCAATCCATCCTTTGAAAGCCTTTACTTCTGCATCATCTTGTCCAATCTTTCTTGGAACACAAATCTATTGTGCCAACATCTTGATGAGATTTAAATCCTTATCCATGAGATTTTCACTCTTCTTAGTGACCTTTTCCACTTCAATTACACATTGTAGTAGAGTGTCACTTTCCCAACTCAATTGCAGCTTCCACTTTTCCAACATTGAAACTTCTTGTTCCATATCACCTTTTCGCTTATAATCTCTTGGAATTCTACCTTGAGAACTGCCTTTAATCATTGCATTTTTATGTCATTCTATTCCTTGCAGTCTTTGCACTCATCCATAAGCCTTATGGACTTTTCAAACTAGTGGTATGCCTCCTTACACTTACCAATTTCCCCCTTATTGACTCTTGACACTAGATTTGGAAAAAAACTTAATTAGTGACTGACTAAGCTAAACTATGGCTATGATAAAAAATTATCCAAGTGGGCCACCCATTCTTTCAATTCTCTCTTCTTCTGTTTATCCTTCCTCATGTGGGAAACTGTCGCTTCCAAATTCATTCTCATTTCTTCCAATTCTTGCTCCTATGAGGAATGTCCTAGGTTGATTGTAGTAACTTGATAATTCCTAGAAACTAATTCATGCTTATAATTTTCTACTAAAGGAGTAATTATTTGGAGAGGTTTCCCTACATCCAATTTTTTCTCAACAACATGTCTAATCCTTTCTTTAGCCTTTAGCTTGGGGGTTTCTCATTCTTGTACTAAACTTCTAAAATCTAGAGGCACCAACTCCACTTCCAATGGTGGAGCCAATTTCCTGACTAACCAATCAAGAGATTCTTCATTTTTTCTCACCTCTTCATGACTTTCTTCCTGTCAATCAGAATTCTTAGGAACATTCTTCTATAACTCCTCATTATCACTTGTTACAACCCCAAAATCTTTCACATTCTCCACTCTTTGTGACAAGGAATCTAGATTACCATAACTTGAATTTCCTTGTTTTGGCCCTCCTTCCTCTCTCTCTTTAGGGCTTATATTCTCTTGTCCTATCTTTTTCTTTTTAGTTCCATCCTCTAGAGCAATTTATCCATGTTGTCTTGAGGCATCAGGATTTTCATTGTTCACTTGTTCCTTGTCCAAGGTTTGAGAAGATTCTATATTTGGACTTATCCCCTACTCTTTGGGTTGCTAAACAATGGCTTCAGTCTATCCTAGTAGAGGATGATCTTTAGTTGCATAATCATCAAGTGCATACTCATGATTTTTATCCTCACCTATTATAGAAATGGGGCTTTGAAGTGTAGTTCCCCCTATTTTATTGCGTGGAGACACCACTTTTCTTACATTAACTTATTCAAGATTTCCCACCTCTTGAGTGAATTATCTTACTATAAACTCTATCTTTTCCTTATCATTCGAACATACTCTTGTATCAAGAAACTCTTCTATTATAGGATGCATCATTGGGTTTCCTCCAGACTACTCCTTAAATCACTTGATTATAAGAAACCATTTTTCTACATCCATCACGACTTGTTCTATAGTTAATACTGGTTCCTCCTTTGTGATCAAGGGTGTTCCCCCTAGAGTTTTCCTCATTTTTCCATACTAACTAAGGCCAAGGAGGTAAACATAGCGACTACTTGTGATGTCAACCTTGTCCTTGCATACTCCTATGTTTTCATAGTTACTTCTTCTAGAGTCAAGGGCTATGCTATTGTTAATGTTGTAGAAGAAGATGCCATCTCTAGATTTCTTAGCATATTCATTGGAATGACCAAGGTTTCTCTATTTGGATCATATGTAACTGAAGCCACTAACACTCCTTGGCTCTAAAAATCAAGGATTTCTTCTTTACCCTATTCAATTTATCTAGCTTCAACAATTCTTCTTTTCTTCTCAACACCATCATCATTCGCTAATTCAATTACCATTTTTTTCCTCTTTCTATGTTGTGGGTATGTGGGTGTCATTCCAACTTCTCTTATCACCTAGAGGTAACCATTTCTCTATGATT